>JAAGKR010000948.1:34506-151270 GCA_011419295.1 Clarias macrocephalus
GGCCCCCCCCCCCCCCCCCCCCCCCCCCTCTCAGAGCATCCACCTGTCGTTTTTGCGCACGGTACCTCCTTACTCCCACCAGGCCCAGGTGTGGTTTGACATGATGCGTGAGTTCCGCTGGAATCACATCATCTTGATCGTGAGCGACGACCACGAGGGCCGCGCGGCACAGAAGAGGCTGGAGACGCTCCTGGAGGAGAGGGAGACCAAGGTGAGAGACCCTGGGCCGCTGGGGCGCTTCCTCCAACGCGTGCACTAGATTGTTCCGTGTCTGCGTGTGTTCCTGTAACCGACAACCTCAGAGGTCCTCTATGTACTGTATGTTAACTGTTTCCTTTTTTCTGTTTGTGTAAACGCATTTCTTTCCGTTGGCTAACATTATTTACGCCAGAGGCATCAACAGCGTCTTAAGTGGTTTATCTGCAAAACTTTGTACTTTTTCTACTCATCTCACATTGCTTTTTGCCATAGTCAGATTCTCCTACGTGTCTCTCGATCCACAACAAGGAGCAAAATGAGGGACTTAACCTGGGGCTGTGCAAAAAATCAATAGCAGGAGGGTTTAATTACAGCGTGCGCCAAGACCAGAGCTGTGTAGGTGTAGTGTGTGGGATCTGTTTTTCCCTTCGAGCTCTTCTCTCTGAGAAAACTAATGGCTGGATGTCAGTCTCCTTTCAGCCTCTGACTGAGGAGGATCGTTCTTGTTTATCTGTCTGTCAGAGGGCATCACAGTAACACAGTGGAGTCGTCGATGTTTAAATCCACATCCTGGTCGCTTCAGAAACAGGGGACGGTGCGTCTGTGTTTGCACCCCGTGCGTAAATTTAAAATAACTTCAATGTCATTATAATGTCATTTTGTAGTAATGGCAGCCTCAAGCCCTGCTCCTTTTAAATTCTGCATCTAATTCAGTTGCCAAAATCCTCATTAAAGAGTGTAGTCTGATCTTCACTGGACGCTTCATATTCGTTTATTATTGAAGATTATTCTAATTTAGTGATGAACTCCAGACATACTGTATATTCCTTCTTCTCAGGGTTTAAAAAAAAAAAAGACTGAATAATCTGATTTTAAATAAATAACTAAATAATAAACTGGGATCTTAGGGTTTTATTTTTGGTTTTGTTATTGTTTCATAATAAACAGTAATATGCTTTTATGCATATCATATAAAAATATGACATTGTGTGTTGTGTTGTGATCGCTCAGATCACAGCACGGTACCGTGCGTATAGACAAATGTAATGTTTCTCATTATGAAATCCTAAACTCAATTTCTGTCATTTCAAAATAAATAAATAAATAAATAAATAAATAAATAATCTAATTAAGCGAGTGCTTGGAATATAAATGACCCCTAAAAGCCCCAGCTTGGAATAACAAACCGGTCAAATGCAAATCCGAGAACTTTTACAGTCCGATGCAATAATACACTAATCAACGCCGACTATTACCTGGTAATAATCTCAAGCTTGGAATAAACCTGTCAGCGCACGCATTTGTCATCGTACTTCGTCTCAGCACACGCATATTTAACGCACTGGAGACAGAGTCAGGCTCGGCTGCAGCTCTAAATGCGCTTCAGCGTTTCCCATTTAAATGCATGAAATATAACCGCGGAGAGGTGTGTATGCGGAGCCGTGAAGGGTAGAGTTGATAAAGTGCGCCTGCAGCTGAGAAATACGGAAACAGTTCCGTCTTGACAAAGCACTCGGCATTCTCACGGCGTTGCTGGGACGAGCTTGAGCTGGGAAAGCTTTTTGTGTTTGGTTGTAGGCTTGGAAATATATAGCTGTGACGGCTGGTATGTGTAAGAATGTTATTCAAGAAATATTTATTACACAAGGGGTGTTCAAGTCAAACCAGGATTTTTGATCATACAGAATAACAGAATACTTCTCCTAGCATTTCACCAGCGCTGGGAAAGTTTTCTCAGTACCAGAGCTATGATCGAACTGCCTGATTCACATCTGAAACGCCGGCCTCCCAGGAACTCCTTTAATGGTCCAAACATGTGGCGGGCAGGACTGTACGGGGGATGTAGCAATAACTCCCAGCTGAGTTCCTGTAGTGTGCAAGTGGTGTTCCCACAGACAGATGCGTCCCTTTCACGAGGATCAGGTTCCACTCACGGGAACGAGTGCTGAGGGCTCTGAGCCACATCGACCAGGATCATCATTCGTGGCCATTCAGCCTTATTTTAAAAACGTTTGCACCGTTCAAATATTTTACTGCAGCAGAGAGTCTCATCACCGTACTGTACTTGAAGTCTTCTGTAAACTTCAATCAGTTTTACTCCTTCATTCGCCGGAATTTGACGGCCATCGTGTTTACATTTAAATAATAATTTAAATAGGTTTTATAGTGCAAATAAAGTACAACATACGACTTTGAAGGGAGTAAACCACTCTGACACGCTGTTTTAGGAAAATAATCAATGGAAAGGGTGTGGCTTGATGCAAAGCTTACAAAGGCACCCCATGAACCCTCAAACTTATTAGTTACCAAACATAGTGTATCTTAAAGTGATTTGTTCGTTTTACTCCACAACAATATGCAACACATTTTCATTCATAAAAAAAAAAAAAAATTAAGACTTTTTAGTGTTTTGTATTAGAATTCCTGTTGTCACTTCTCTTATAGCAGCTGTAATTATTCATTATTCATATCCTCACCAGCCTTTAAGACAAAAAAAACCCACAAAGCGCAGCTTGTCATAATAATCATCAAAAATGTCTCTGTATCGATGATTACAGTTTTTTTTTTTTGTTAGCTGGTTACGAAGAGAGTCCACTATACAAGACCCTATAGTACATGTTGCCATGGAAACAGTAACATATTAGTATGAGCGCATTGTATCGTCAGAGCTGCTGTTACAGGAAAAGAATCAACCATCAATAAGATAATTGTTAACTTAATTAGATTAGGTATTGAAAAGCGATGAAATATTAAACAGTGCAGCTCCTTTGTGTGTGTGTAGTTTTTTTAAAATTTATTTATTATACTGTAGCTGAAATAAAAGATCCAGATGATACATTTTTAAACATTCCCAGTGTCAGAATGAGATTTTGACTCCACGGTGAGGCGATGATAAAGGATGTGCTGTTCACTCGAGTTATTCGAAATATTTTTTGCAAGCCCCAGGATTAGAGTTTCCCAGTTTGAAGCAGAAAAGTGGAGATTTGTTGGAATGCTTTACTGCACACCATTTATACCTGTTTATAATATTCTTCTGTGTCTGCATATTTTCTCTGTGCACATTATTCATCAGAGTAAAAACAGGAACTATGAAAACCTCGACCAACTGTCCTATGACAACAAGCGAGGACCCAAGGTATATTTGCATGGTCAATGCACGCCGCCCAAGTTATCTGAACGTAGCAACTAGAAACCAGTCCAAAAAAAAAAAAAATTTAAGAAAAAAAAAAAATCACCAAACAGATTCCAGAGATTCTTTACCCGCCAGCACGTCTATTTATGTTTTTTTTATGATTTCAATCGAGAATGGGTTATTTATTTATTTATTTGATTTTTATTTCAAATCGTATAATTTCAACAACAGAATCGCTCCCTTTACCTCCCACTTTTTTTATTTTTGTGTAAAGGAATTGCATGTACTGAAGCCAGCAAGATTTGCAAGTCTATTCTTTTGACACACGTGCGTGGAGATCTGGTCGTGTGGGACAGGCACAATCCAGATATTACTCCCACCTTTCTGCAGCATTTCTGCCTTTTTTTTTTTTTTTACTTTTGGGAAAGAAGCCACCATGACCACCCTGCTCCCTTTTCCTCCACCCGGGTTTTGCTTTTCCGGTTGCATCAATCTTCTTTTCCCTCTTTCCCTAACATGCACGCTGTTCCTTGGAGTCTTGTTTCCCTTCAGTTTGCATGCGAAAGACAATGCAAAACTATTTTTTTCCTCCTCCAAGCTTACATTTTTTTATCTTTCAGTTTAATCAGATTGTCACGGAAACCTGGTTTTAATCCATTTTTTCCCGATTTCCTTCGAAAAAATGAGAAAAAATGTGAGAGAGAATTAAAAAAAAAAAAAAAAAAAAGATGTGAGAACGCTGAACAGAGCATGGTTCAGGCTGGTGAAGCGTCAACGACTTGACTGATGTTGTGTCCTAATCCCAGGCAGAAAAAGTGCTCTTGTTCAGCCAAGACACAAATCTGACTGCACTGCTCCAGGAGGCCAAAGAGCTGGAGGCCAGAGTTATCATCCTGTCCGCCAGGTGAGATCATCCTCGCTTCCTAACACACGATCAACACTGTCTGAAAGCTTTGTTAAAGAGTGTAGGTCAAAATGTTAGAAATGTTAGATATTACCGGTTCGACTTGTATGCCACTTTATTAGGAACACCTGTATACCTGTTTATTCATGGAGTCAACCAATCAGCCAATCATGTGGCAGGATAATAATGCAGACGCTCATACAGATACAAAAAAAAAAAAAGACACAAAATTTTGGTTATTGTTGCAAAGTACTTACTCACTCATCATCTATACCGCTTAATCCTGTATTCAGGGTCACGGGGGGCCTGGAGCCTATCCCAGGAGACTTAGGGCACAAGGCGACACCCTGGACAGTGTGCCAATCTATTGCAGGTCACACACACACTCAGTCACACACTATGGCAAACTTTTTGGGAATGTCAGTCTTTGGACTGTGGAAGGAAACCGGAGTATCCAGAGGAAACCCACCAAGCACGGGGAGAACATACAAACTCCATGCACACAGAGACGGGAATCGAACCCAGACCCTGGAGGTGCAAGGCGACACTGCTAACCACTACACCACCGTGCTGCCTTGTTGCAAAGCAGCTTTACAGAATCAAAACATTATGCAAATGAGTTTAAAAAATGTCAGGAAATACACTATATGGACCAAAAAAATTTGGCCAAACCTGTTAATTGTTGAATTGTGGGGTTTCAATCAAGTCAAGTCAAGTCAAGTAGGTTTTTATTGTCATTTCAACCATATACAGTTCAGTACACAGTGAAACGAAACAACGTTCCTCCAGGACCAAGATTCAACAACATAAATTAACAACACACATTTACCAGAACTAGCTAGCTAACTAAGAGACCTTATTAGCTGACTAGCTCAGATATGACAGATTAACATTTTTTTTTTTTACCCAAAAACTAACTTTCTATTCCAACATGACTGAGCCCCAGTGCACAAAACAAGGTCTATAAAGATATTGTGGGATGAGTTCGATGTGGAAGAACTTGACCGGGCCTAACACAAAGCCCTGATTGACCTCAACCCCATCGAGCACCTTTAGGATGAACTGGAACGGAGATTGCGAGCCAGGCCTTCTCATCCAACATCAGTGCTTGACCTTATAAATTCTCTACAGAAACATTCCAAAATCTTTAGGACGGCCTTCCAAGAAGAGTGGAAGCTGTTATTGCTACAAAAGAGAGACCGACTCCATATTGAATCAGATGAATATGCGTGAGATGTCTTTACAGATTTGGCAAGTACTTATGTCTATATAGTGTATGTTTAACTTATAATTATCAGATCGTCCCTGATGACCGAGCCGAGGTCAGCGGTGAGAAGAAAAAACTTGCTGAGATGGCAGTGAGAGGAACCAGACTTATCAGGGAACCCATCCTCATTTGGGTGATAACGGATAGCAGGGATTGATCCGCAGTTATACTGTGTGTTAGAAGCCTGGAATTCTATATACCAGGCAGGAAAGTTGTTCATTAATTTAACAATACTCTCTAGACTTTACAAAGAATGGTGCAGGAAAACAAAAAACAGTAGAAATGCTTTGCTGATAAAAGAAATAAGATCAGAACAACCAGAGTGATTGAAGCTGTTAGACTGGAAGTTTAGGTTCATTCAACCTCTAACCAGTCTGTAC
This sequence comes from Clarias macrocephalus, assembly GCA_011419295.1. Lineage (NCBI taxonomy): Eukaryota > Metazoa > Chordata > Actinopteri > Siluriformes > Clariidae > Clarias > Clarias macrocephalus. Next base: position 40,389 of record JAAGKR010000948.1, read on the forward strand.
AAACACGGTGAGCATTAAAGCATCTTGGAATGGAAGACTTTAAGGTGGATGAGTGAACACTACAACAGGTGAAGACAGCATCCAGTTCCAAGCACAAGCCCGTGATGTTAGAACTTTAGCAAAGCCAGACGGGCTAATTGACTGATTGGATAATTTGCTAAATGATCAGGTGTTTCTGAATTAAATTGGCCTGGGAGTGTGAGTAGAACATGCATATGCTGTAACTGAGATGATTCCTCCATCCAGGCTGGAGGACATGTATGATGTTAGAGGATAATATTAGGCTACATTAGGTTTAGCGGCACGGTGGCGTAGCGGTTAGCACTGTCGCCTTGCACATCCAGGGTCAGGTTTCGATTCCCGCCTCGGGGTCCGTGTGCACGGAGTTTGCATGTTCTCCTCGTGCTTGGTGGGTTTCCTCTAGGTTCTCCGGTTTCCTCCCACAGTCCAAAGACATGCAGGTTAGGCTAAATAGCGTTCCTAAATTGCCCGTAGTATGTGTATGACAATCGGGCTGGCAACCCGACCCCTTAAGTAACAGCCACTGAAATGACGGATGAGGACCCAATTTAGACGAATATCACGGACATTCAAAGAAACAGCACGTTTACACAAAAATGATCATGTAAATTAAAATTCATTTAATTGTATCTCAACGGTACGCAAATATTTGCACCACAGCTCTAAATTAAATACAGCACCACGGATATGAAGTCTAATAGATTGTTAATCAAAGTAACTGAATATATGTCATCATATTTGTATATTTCGTTCTATAATTTGTGTGCTTTAATGATTCTCAGTGCAACACTTGAAAATGCCAGCGTTTTGGCAGAGCGTAGACGCTTTCACACTACTACACAACACTTTTACCATCTGTGTTATTCAGTGATACCATCTGACATCCATTTTGGATCAGTAGGAGATTTTTTTTTTTTTTTTTTTTTTTTTTTTTTGCGCAAAATGTGACACTGCATGCGAGGAGCCGGCAGCCTCCGGCATTTGTATCTCAACCATCAGCTCGACAGAGCCTGGGCAGATGCCAGCAGTGAAAAAAAAATAAAATACAAAATTCTCTGTCCATTTGCAGTGAGGACGAAGCAGCGGCTATTTACAAAGCGGCTCGCCAGCTCAACATGACCGGCTCTGGTTACGTGTGGCTGGTGGGAGAAAGAGAGATGTCTGGTAAAGCTCTAAGTGAAGCTCCAGATGGTATGTCCTTTCTCTCTTTAACTCATACTGTAGACTATGTACTGTAATTAGCTACACTGTGCAATCAACATCAGCAAAACCAATGTGTGTGTGTGTGTGTATGTGTGTGTGTGTGTGTGTGTGGGCATTGTGAGTGTAATTAGACGTGTTTGAACGTTTAAACATGTGGATGTTTAAAGGTTTTAAACACCGTGCTCTTCTTCTCATTGTATTGTGCTCTCTGTCTAACGCTTGATCTCATCTTTTAAGTGTGTGTCCTTTCTTTCCGTAGACTACAAACGATGCGATAGAGAGTTGTGACCATAATCCATAATGGTTTGAATGCTCGTGCGTTTTGTTGCGCTTTGCGTTTTGTTTGTAAGTGCCTCCGTCCGCATTGACGCGTGAATACGATGGTAAGCTACTGTACGTTCCTTACTGTCCCAAGCTTCTTCACATCAGTGACATCAGTGTGCTCTTGTGTTCTTCTTCACGCCTTTTCTATCCTGCCTGCTTTCCACTCATTCCATGAACATGACTCTAAAAATTCTCCTATGGTATGGTCGATTGGGCAGGCTTGCTCGGCCTCCAGCTGATCAACGGCAAGAACGAGTCGGCGCACATCTACGACGCCGTGGCAGTGGTGGCCCAGTCCATCCAGGAGCTCTTCGAGAAGGAGAACATCACAGAGCCTCCTAAAGGCTGCGTGGGCAACACCAACATCTGGAAGACCGGCCCGCTCTTTAAACGGTGAGTCTCTCTTTCTCCGTCTGTCTCGGCGCTGCCTCCGTCGTCCATCTGCTCCCATACATTACCATGCATGCATGCATGCATACTGTACCACTGCGAGCGGTGAAATCGCTGACAGCTTTCACACTGCACATATTGAAATAAGCAAGTGCCATAGCAGACGCGCGGAAAATAAGGTTCCGAACATTTATTTGTGCAAACACCTTGAAGGGATATAATATGTTTAAATGACTTGCTGGTTGTGATGCAAGGAGGATTCGGGGCCGAAATTAGATTTCAACCCAGTATAGATTAAATTACACTAGGGAACGTTGTGTTTTTCTTTGAGATATATATATATATTTTTTGGTAAAAAAACAAAAACAAAAAGAAACATTACACAGGACATGATCATGCAGTAGAAACTCATAAGTAGTAACTTTTACTGATAATGATGCAAGAAGGATTTATTATTTAATAGGAAGTTTGGGAGGTGGCATGATGGCATAGTAGTTAGCACTGTGGGCTCCAAGGTCAAGGGTTCGGTTCCCACATATGAGTCCGTGTGAATGGGGTTTCTCCTCCTGTTTAGTGGGTTAATTCCGGGTACTCCAGTTTTCTTCCACAGTCCAAAGACATACAAATGAGGTTAATTGGTGTTTCCAAGGGCGGCACGGTGGTGTAGTGGTTAGCACCACCAGGGTCCGGGTTCAATCCCCGGCCAGGCTCGATTCCCGCCTTTGTGTGCATGGGGTTTGCATGTTCTCCCCGTGCTTGGTGGGTTTCCTCCGGGTACTCCGGTTTCCTCCCGCAGTACAAAGACATGTAGGTTAGGTTAATTGGTGTTCCCAAATTGCCCGTAGTGTGTGAATGAGTGAGCGTGTGAGTATGTGTTTATGCCCTGCGATGGTGTCCAGGGTGTACCCTGCCTTGTGCCCTAAGGTTCCTGTGCTCTGGGTTCTCTGTGCATGGGGTTTGCATGTTCTCCCCGTGCTTGGTGGGGTTCCTCCGGGTACTCCGGGTTTCCTCCAACAGTCCAAAGACATGCAGATTAGGCTAATTGGCGTTCCCAAATTTCCTGTAGTGCGTGAATCAGCATGTGAGTGTTGACTGGATGTTCTAGTATGGTCGTAAAAATGGCAATCACTACATCTTCACGGACCCCAGTTGGACTACAGAGGTTCCTAGATGGATGTAGTATGAGAGCTGTAGTGTGTGAGCCTGTGCCCTGGGATGGATTGGCACCCTGTCCACTTTGAAGTATCCCTGAGTTGGTTCCTGTCCAGGAGGTTCGCCCATTATAGTATCCTCAACTACCAGAAGAGCCGGTTGGTCCTCATGGGTGTCTATGTACAGCTTAACCAATAACGTTTGAGATGCACAAAGAATAAAATATCCATTTGAATTACTTAGAAAAGTGCTTTGAAGTTTCCATCATTGGGAAGATCCTTACACAGGTTACTAGGTTACTAACCAAGAACCATCAATCAAATACAACTGGGAAGTTTTTATTTATTTATCCGATCTATTTATTTATTTATTTATTTATTTTTTACGAGTTGATAAGTTTTGGAGAAAATGCCCAACTGAAGCTCCGCCCACTTCCTATTTAACTTTAAACCGCAGTCCATTTTTCCCCCCTATATTACTGAGACTATACTGAGTTCAAACTCCTCTTCTACATGCTTTCTAAACACAAAGTGCAAAAGTCTTTAAAGTGACAATACTGTGCTACCAAAGTAATGAAATTTCTTCTATATTTAGCGCGGCATCGTTTGTCTTCAATACTGCATCAGTGCTCTCGCGTACACGGTTTTAATAAAGAATTAAAGCGCTACAGTAGGCCGTCCCAGGCATCGTCGAGCTGAGGACGTGCCACGGTTCCTCTGCAGACTTTGGCTCTCTTCTTGTATCTCTGCAGGTAAAAAAAAAGAAAAAAAGCCCAGAACAGAAACAGCTTCCATGTGGAGGAAATCTCAGCTCTGTGGAGGCCAGACCATCTGTTGTGAAGCTTGTTGTTCTTAAATCTACAGGCAATTCTTTATAGACGGAAAGTGTGGAATTGCTCAGTTTAATACTGCAGAGGGTTGAATAAATTAAGAGTGGTGCAAATGTTTTTTTTTTTTTCTTTTTCTTTTTTAAGCCTTGTATGTGAACATTGGGAATCTTCTGTACAGTAATACTGTACTGTATATCAGCCTCATGCACAAACCTGGCATGCCTGAGCTCTTGCCATTGGTACATTCAGGGGCGGTTCGCTGTCTTGCTATTTGATAGATATTACATTTTAATCCTCCCATCTAATATCACAACCCACAGTCACTGAGTAGATCTATTCAGTTCATCTTTTTCCATGTGTGTTGTGAGAGTGAGCTCTTCACCCCCCTGCCCCCCCCCGCCCCCAGGGCCATCGTGCATCCACCCTAAGTATCATTCTTCACTGTCATGCATGTGGAGATAGGGGTTGATGCAATCTCTCTCTCTCTCTCTCTCTCTCTCTCTCTCTCTCTCTCGCTCTCATCCCCCTTCAATCCGCCAGAGTACTGATGTCATCCAAGTATCCAGATGGTCTCACAGGCCGCGTGGAGTTTAACGATGACGGAGACAGGAGGTTCGCCCACTACAGCATCCTCAACTACCAGAAGACCCGGTTGGTCCAAGTGGGCGTCTATAACGGCTCGCAAGTACGGCTTAACCAATAGACTTTGAGATGCACGAAGAATACATTTACATACATAATTCCATTTCCATTTCAATTACTTAGAAAAGTGCTTTGAAGTTTCCAGCATTGCATAGAGCCTTACACTGGTTACTAGGTTACTAACCAAGCACCATCAATCAAACACGGTTGGGAAGGTTCTTTTCTTTGGGTGTTTTTGGCGGAGGGTGTATTAGCAAGGGTGCATTGGAAATCTCAATATTGTATTGTTCGACTTGCAGGTCATGATGAACACACAAAGGAAGATCATATGGCCAGGAGGAGACACCGAGAAACCAAGAGGCTATCAAATGTCAACAAGATTGAAGGTGCTTCAGTCTTGATTGTTTTTCACTTCATTACTGACAATTTGATGACGTCATTAATCATCATTAATCGCCTTTGGTGTCATTAAAGATCGTCACCATCCATCAAGAGCCGTTTGTGTACGTGAAACCGACGCTGCGAGACGGGACGTGTAAAGAGGAATACACCGTGAATGGGGTCCTGATCAAAAAAGTGATCTGCACCGGACCCAACGAGACGATTCCTGGTACAGTAATACAGAGCATGTATTGTGTAGCAGTGAAAGATCAGATGGAGTGCAAAAGTTCTTAGTGCATCCTCTTACAAAAACTTGTTTGAACATGGCTGGGAATCAAGAAAGTTGTCTGGGTGGGAAGGACGTACTGTACTGCACGCTTTTCAGGAAATCATGTGCATCTGGGAATTCATGTCTGCAGAAGTGGGCACCTTCTTGTTTTGACACCTTCTGCATTTCAACTTTTTATGCGACGTAGAAAAACTTTCCTTATCCATGCATGGACAATTTTGTGGATGGGGATGCATAAACTTTTGCACTTAAAAGAAGTGCATGGCCTCAGAGTGGCGCAGTGGCGCAGTGCTCGCCCTATCATCTGGAGATCGCGAGTTCGATTTCCGGGTGATGCTGTTACCTCTCACAGCCGGAGGTCTAGAGAGATCCGATTGGCCGAGCTCTCTCAGAGGGGAGGGATAAGAAGTACTTAGTGCTCCCACATTAATCACGGCTCTACAGCCAATTAGTGGCGTCTGTGAGCTCAAGCAAGCGGAAGGGGCGGATAGCGCTGTCCTCCGAGTGCGTTACTCCGCCCCCAACGGTGCGTGAGCGAGCAGTTTGAAAAAGAGGCGGTCACGTGGTTCGGAGGAAACACGTGATAGTCTTCGGCCCTCCCGGCTGAGTGGTAGTAGTAGCCTTAATGTGGGAGCCCCCTAGTGATGGGGAGGAGTTGGACATGACTAAATTAGGGAGAAAAACGGGAAAAAATAATTTAAATTTGCATTTAATAGAAGTGCCATTTTTTCAGGATGTACTGTATGTGTACATGATTGTTATAAACGAACGTTCCTTCAGGTCGCCCCATAGTGCCTCAGTGCTGCTACGGCTTTTGCATCGACCTCTTGATCAAGCTCGCCATGACGATGAACTTCACCTACGAAGTGCACCTAGTGGCTGATGGCAAATTTGGCACCCAGGAGCGTGTAAGTTATACACCCGAGCATTTTATTGATTTACTCCGTCCCCTAACCTCCCATTCGTCTTTTAACAAGGTCACACTCCTGAGAGGCGTAAAAAAAAAAAAAAAAAAAAAAAAAAAAAAAAACCCTCTCTGGACATTTACAGTTTGCAGAGTCATTGCTCACAGGTATAATTACAAACAGCGCCAGGAACATTTCATGCAGGACATATTGTGAACGGACTGTGATTTCCACTCTGTTATTAGGTGAATAACAGCAATAAGAAGGAGTGGAACGGCATGATGGGGGAGCTGCTGGGTGGCCTGGCAGATATGATTGTGGCTCCGCTTACCATCAATAACGAAAGAGCCCAGTACATCGAGTTCTCTAAACCGTTTAAGTACCAAGGCCTCACCATCCTTGTCAAAAAGGTACTTCGCTTCTGACTTATTCATGTTTTTTTTTTTTTTTGATTATATGTTTAGGGAATATGGATGATGCAACTTTAAAAAAATTTAATGCAGAATTTTTATAGCGTATTAAGGATGACTCACTGATGATTCATGAGAAAATAACAGATACACACATTAATACACAAATAATATATATTTTTTATGTTTGTGCTGTATGTTAAGGTCTATATTACGATGGAGACGTCAAACATTATCCACACTATGGCTGATGAATTGAATTCAATAAACTTATAATTAGTGTTGTAGGCTGAGCTGTGAGCCACGAATGCACCGCTGTCTGCACTTCTTCATCAGAAGTGAATCGTCATCCTCGTAGGGCTGCTTTCTGGGGAAAATCCAATGGCGCGAGATCAGGACCATAGGCAGGATGCTTTAACACATCAAAACCCCTTGGATATCAGCCCTCTGTGTTTAATCTAAGATTATTTTCAACAATCATCCCATTTTAACGAGCACTGCCGATTGTTGAACCTTTTCCTGGTTAGTGTTCCAATACTTTTGGCCCGCCAGAATCCCAGGAAACTGAAAGCAACTGATGAAACTGATGAATTTTCCGGCTGATGGTTGGCTTTTGAACTTTTCGGTCAGCGATGTAGCGATGAATCCGTGTCTCGTCAGCAGGAATGATTCTCTTTAAGAAAGTTTAAAGTTCCTTAGAGTATCGGTCCAGATTTTTTATCCAATGACAGATATCCAAACACTTCTGTTTGTGCTCTTCCGTGGGTTGTTTCGGGTACCAGGTACACCATCTACTCTTCTTTCGTGCAAATCGCAAGTGGGGCAGCCATTTCTGCTCGCAAAATGAACTGATGTAACACAGCAGTGATTGGGGAGACAGTAGCAGCCTTGAACGGATAAGCCCAAGTGCGGCCAACAGAGGTTTTAACATAACCAGAGTGCGGATAGTTTTTGACTTACCCCATGAATAAGTGTAGTTAAACTGATCTGTAGAAGATTTTTCTTAATATTTTTTCAGAAATACATACAGCTCCAGTATAATCGCTATAAAAGCAGTTTATCCTGAGCTTAAAATCTATTTTTTTACCTTAATTGTATATATATGTCAGTGTGAGAAAATGCTATGGGCTTTCCCATAGTCACGCATGCTAGAAAGTATAAATAGTAATGCAAAGATTAAAACTTTCAGTCACACAATGTTGCATTTCATAGCATAGCCAGAGGAGGAAATGTAATTAAACAAGAGGAACTGTAAAGCATTTCTGGGAAGAATTCTAGGACTGCTCTCAGAGGAATTTGTGGTGGAAATAATCCCATTTCAATGAATGTTCTCTAAAGAAAGTTTAAATAAAACCTAGAAGATCTAGCAATGACTGAAACAAGTAAAGCAAACTGAGGGGTATGGATACTGGTGTAAAGAAGACTGGAGTGTGAGATCAGTTAGTACGTAAGGTGCAGGAGGGAATGGAATGGGAAGTGGGTGTGGCTGATGGATATGGAGTCTCAGTCTTGGAATTCCTGGAGGATTTGGTGTTGGTCTTGTTGATGGCTGATCCTATCGAGGTCACAACTTGGTGCAAGTTTTACACCAGATGACGTTCCTGACGAACCCTCCCGTTTCATCCGGGCTTGGAACCTGCTTGGGTTTGACTATTGGGTGGGAATTGAACCCGGGCCTTCCACATGGTGGGCGGGAAACTTACCACTGAGCCGTACTGCCTTTTTGCTTAGACTTTTATGAGAGTTTATCAGTGATTTATCAAAGCCAGTAATAATTATCGACTCTGACACTGAATGTGCTATTTATTATGTCGTGATCACATTAATATGATGTTATAGGAAAGAATATAAAACAACATGGAGCCACGAGCCAAAATGGGTTGTGCGAAGTCTGCATTTTCAAGTCGCAGTCGGCATTCTCTGCTGAGATGTCCAGAGTTTACCGTATGTCTGACTTGTACATTGAGTTGTGAACAAGTTAGAGTAATGAAAATAAAAATTAATGAATGAAAGAGGGGAAATGAATAAAAACAACACAACGAAGCAGTAATGTAACAATAATTATAGAACAGTATACCCATTATGTAATCAAGTAATAAGCCAACAAAAAAGAAAAAAATTTGTCCATGATCTCTGGGTGGCATCCCTCACTCTGCCCTGCCCTGTACAGCCACACTAGGCAAACATGGGTTGCAAGTCACAAAGGAAGCATGTGTTAGCCTCATTAGTTGGTAGCTGTTATATGATGGACTCACTCTCACTCGTCATCTATACCGGCTTAATCCTGTATTCAGGGTCACTGGGGGCGTGGAGCCTATCCCAGGAGACATAAGGCGGGGTACACCCTGGACAGGGTGCCAATACATTGCTGGGTACACACACTACAGCCATTTTGGGAATGCCAAGTAACCTAACCTTTATGTCTTTTGGGGAAACCGGAGTACCCGGAGGAAACCCACAAAGCACGGGGAGAACATGCACACAGAGACGGGAATCGAACCCGGACCCTGGAGGTGCAAGGCAAATCATTGGGGGACAAGATATACAGTAAGACATGTCAACCAGTGCCAAATGATCACATTCCTATCATTTTCTTTACCTACTACGTGATGCAGTGCATTAAACTAGGTGCCAGTCAGTTTCATTTAAACTTCACCACAAACCAGTAAGTGAAAATGTAATTAATTCTACCACAAACCCCTCTGAGAGCAGTCCTAAAAATCTGCCCAGAAACGTTATAATAATACAGTTCCTCCGGCTTAATTACATTTCCTCATTTGGCTATTTTTGAAACGGAATCTTTTCTTTTTTACCGACTTTGTTTAGTTCTAAGGAGTCTAATAATACACTTACAGAACATGTTGGATGCTCCGTATGGTGGCAGGCTTGCCCGTGTGGGCGGTGTGTATTTGGGCTGTGAGTAATGCCATGTTGTTTGAATGCAGGAAATACCTCGCAGCACCCTGGACTCGTTCATGCAGCCCTTTCAGAGCACTCTGTGGTTACTGGTGGGTCTTTCGGTCCATGTTGTGGCGGTGATGCTCTACCTATTAGACCGTTTCAGGTAAAAGAAGCTTTGCATTTATCAGACCGGTTTAACTTGTACAGTATATGGTCACCTGATCATCAGACCTACACAGTTGCCACAAAGTTCAAAGCATGCAATTGTACACTGTAGGACGTCCCTTTGAATGCCGTCTGTTCAGGATTTTCCCAGAGCCACAGACCTGTTCGGCATGACAGTGCTCCTGTGCACAAAGTGAGTTCCCTAAGGACACCCTGGTAGAACCTTAAGTGGCCTGCACAGAGCTCTGACCTTCAACCCCACTGAAAACCTTTATGACAAATCAGAACGCATGCCATTTTTTCTCACCAATCATCAATACCTAACCTTAGCTCTTTTTTACATGAAAGGCCACAAATGTCGACAGCCGCATTCCAACATCTAATAGGGAGGGTTGTTATACAGTTATACAGCTGCAAGGAGATTAGAGACCGACTCCAGATTAACTCCTACTCTACTGGGTATGGCATGTGATGTTGGGTGTGACAGTCAGGTGTCCACATACTTTTCGATATCTATAAATAACAACACCAATTGGTGAGTTGAGATGTGCTTTGCTCTGCAGCCCATTTGGAAGGTTTAAAGTGAATAGTGAAGAAGAAGAAGAGGACGCCCTCACCTTATCCTCTGCCATGTGGTTCTCTTGGGGGGTACTTCTGAACTCCGGTATTGGAGAAGGTAGCTGACAGCAAACAGAATTACTGACTCAATCTGTCTCCTGAGAATTCATTCGACATACTGTACGAATGATTTTTGTTGTTGTTTTTTTTTAGCACGCATGTCTCCTCACTGCTTTCATCTCTCCCCCCCCACCCCCCCACCCCGACCCCAGGTGCCCCACGGAGCTTTTCGGCGAGGATTTTAGGTATGGTGTGGGCTGGTTTTGCTATGATCATAGTTGCATCTTATACTGCCAATTTGGCTGCCTTCCTAGTGTTGGATCGGCCTGAGGAGCGCATTACCGGCATCAATGATCCTAGGGTAAGATCATGGAGCATGGAGAAGCTTTGCACGTCATGAAACTATACAGAAAACAGCCACAACATTTACACTGCCCATGATTTAGGACAAGTTATTAACTCGGTCAAGGACTCGACAAACCCCTCACGTTTCCAGCATATTTTTAGACGCCTTTCTCTCACCAAGGGAAACCGCTAACCTACCTACTCTACCTACTGAAATGACATTTAATCATTGCATGGAAAAAGTGGTTCTCAAACTATTTGCAGACCCAGTTTAATATAAAGAATATACATGATTGTAGTACATGAGGATGATCTGTCGAAATATGAGTTGATGTGAACCATAAGGAACCATTGGAGCATTATATCCCTTAAGTTTGCGACCATGAAACGGTTACATAAGTGTCTCATTAAGGACAGGTGCAAATTTGCATACTTTTGAAATTTTAAACGTTTCATTGATTTTCTATATGATATTTACAAAAACTTTTTTTTTCTTTTTTCCCCCCCGATTTTCTCCCTAATTTAGTTGTGTCCAATTCCTCCCCGTCACTAGGGGGTGCTCCCACATTAAGGCTACTACTACCACTCAGCCGCGAGGGCCGAAGACTATCACGTGTTTCCTCCGAACCACGTGACGCCAGCCTACCGCATCTTTTCGAACTGCTCGCTCGCGCACGTAACACACTCGGAGGACGGCGCTATCCGCTCCTTCCGCTTGCATGAACTCACAGATGCCCTTGATTGGCTGTAGATTAATGTGGGAGCACTAAGTACCTCTCATCCCGCCCCTCTGAGAGAGCTCAGCCAATCAGCTCTCTCTAGGCCTCCGGCTGCGAGAGGTTACAGCATCACCCGGGAATCAAACTCGCGATCTCCGGATGATAGGGCGAGAACTTTACCAGTATTTACAAATACTTCTTGATACATATGATACACTTATATTTATGCGACTTTTCTTCTTTTTTTTTTTACATAACGGTTTGTTTACCTTGATTCCTTACCTATGATTCATTCATAATTTTTTTTTCACATTTGCTTTTTAGCATCCGATCCATAGATTTTTTCCATATTCAGTTCTAATTTTTAGGGTTTTATTTCTGATGTTTTCGCATCATTTTTATGATATTAGATTCACATTTTCACATTCTGAGTTCACATGCTAAAATATAATCACATAACAATGTCTATGTGATATTTCTATAAGGTAAATTGAAACCAGTTACACAGTGTTACAGCATTTTGTAGGCTGGTTCCAACAGACCAAATTTATGCTTGATTTCATATGGTATTGACAGATAATGACATTAGTGTAGCGTCATTTTACACCCAATTCAATTCAAATGAGCAGGTAATAAAAACGCAGGCCCCGCTGGTTATTTGACAAATCACATTACTAGGCATACTGAGGATCCTCTACAGTAGGGCAAATCAGGGTTGGTACTGCATGTTAGTAGATTATGTCGCTTGCTTTCGGTGATGTGGATTCTGGGACATTGCTGCACGCTTTATAGGACACTCTTATCCTGTTTTAGGGTATTCACCTAAAGAAATACACATACTGTACGGCAACTGCATAAGATTTGGTTGATGGTCTGCACAATCCTGAGGACCGAATAATTGTTTGGCATGTAATACTGATTGAACCATATCAGCTTTGTTTTATGCTGTTGTGTTACAGCTGCGAAACCCATCAGATAAATTCATCTACGCCACGGTGAAGCAGAGCTCTGTGGACATTTACTTCCGGCGCCAAGTTGAGCTGAGCACCATGTACCGCCACATGGAAAAGCACAACTACGAGAGCGCCGCTGAGGCCATCCAGGCTGTGCGAGACGGGTCAGTGTAATATTCAGCTCAGCCATTTGTGGTCTTGTTCCTGCCTTGACATACTGTAGAGTAGGATAATAAAGATAGATGATCAGAAAGTATATGATGAGTGATGGAACGGAAACGCGTTCACCATGTTGTGAAGCGATGGAAGAAATGCATGCATCACATCTGTGGCCAGAAGTTCAAGGGAACAAAGTTGGCTGTGTGATCTGTGTAGGAGGGATGGTATAACGCTCTCAGAATGATCCCAGCCGATCGTGGGCGTCTTTGAGCTCATCGATATGGAAGAGTGCAATTAGCACTTCCTCCCGTCCAAGTGTGTTTGACTACATCGTGATGCAGCAGGAGCAGCTGTTTGACAAAGATGCAGTGACACACCTGCACATGTTTTGAAGGAAGCATGTGTTAGCCCTCACCCTCCTCCAGTGGTTCCTGCCAAGTGATAAGGCAGCTGTTATTGCTGTGGTATAGGAGTGAGTAAGTAAGTACTTGAAGTAATGATGTAAGTCTGTTGTTGAATAAAACAGTTTGGGACTTGAAGGAACTTTAGGTGGTACAGTAATTGTAACTCCTCTTCCTGCCATCTTTCCTATCCTAAAATGTTTTATTCCTTAACAAAAGTCAAGTGGGTTTTTATTGTCATTACTCTATGCATCTTGGAACAAAATGTTGTTTCTCCCGGACCATGATGTAACACAACATTTTTCCAGTATGAACATAAAATGCACAATTATTTCATTTTTATTTTGTTATTATCAATTTTTACACACTTTATGTACTTTTCACGACAAAGTCACTAACATGCAGGATATCAACACCAATTGACTTCCTGCTAATTGTTTTTAGGGATTTCTGACTCAAACCAACACTAACACAAAGTTCCTCTTCTTACTTTAGCAAACTCCATGCTTTTATTTGGGATTCAGCAGTGTTAGAATTTGAAGCCTCACAAAAGTGCGACCTGGTCACCACGGGGGAGTTGTTCTTCCGTTCGGGCTTCGGCATCGGCATGCGCAAAGACAGCCCGTGGAAGCAGAATGTCTCCCTGGCCATTCTCAGGTAATGCCTTTATAAGCCATATTGGATATCTTTTCCATTTCCTTCTTTTGTCTCGGCTTAAGCGATCTAATTTAAAGCTGAATCTACAGCTCTCATGAGAATGGGTTCATGGAGGACCTGGATAAAACTTGGGTGAGATACCAGGAGTGTGACTCCAGGAGCAACGCCCCAGCCACTCTCACATTTGAGAATATGGCAGGTACGGAGAGTCTTTTTTTTATTGAAATGGGAATTTCAAGGCGTAAGCTTGCAGATCCATAGTTAAATACTGCAACATTCATTTTGCAGGCGTGTTTATGCTGGTGGCTGGTGGTATCGTCGCCGGGATCTTCCTCATCTTCATCGAGATAGCGTACAAGAGACACAAAGACGCTCGCAGGAAGCAGATGCAGCTGGCCTTTGCAGCGGTTAATGTCTGGAGGAAGAACCTGCAGGTACGGCACTCCCTTTTTCCTCTTCTTTCTTGCAGGATAAGAGTCTGCATGCGTCTCTAGATGGCTGCCTACTGCACTTACCTGCTATGTTGCATTTTTGACACAGTGCCCACAGTTTGATGATTTCTTCCAGCTCAATTTAAGTATCATTTTGAGGATATACAGTACGTATTTTGAGGTTTTGCCTAAACTGTGCAGCTTTTTAGGAGGCATGTTGCACTTACAGTATAGAATAGTGTAAGCTGCAGGTTACAAAGATTATATTTAACACCAACTGTGTAAGTATTAATGCATGTAAGCTTAATTTGCATGGTGATTGATAAATAGTTATTTATGTGCGCTGCATTTAGAATAGTAGATAAGATATACTGTAGGTACGGTAGTGAAAAATCAGGGGTTAAATAGGATGTAAACACAATGTAGCAGCATCACTGGTTTATTTAAACATGAAGTCAATTCATCTACTAAAATTTCATGAAACACATTGATGAAATATGTGATCTGTTAAATCACCTTCTGGCTTTTTTCAGCACTATATATTAGGGTTGACCCAAATGAATCAAAAACTTATTGTCTTCTCTATATAATGGTCAGAAGCTTTATTTTTTTTTACCTTTCTACTCCCTACGTACATTAGTGCACCATGTAAGCAATAATTTTTTTTCCTCAACCCTACAGTATGTAGGGCAATTTATGTATAAACCACGAGCAGTTTAGAATCCATCTAAACACTGATACATAACCATAAAACACTGCCATGTGATTTGAATTGTGTTTTAATCTATAATGCCAGCTATTACTATAGGACAACACTGGACCCAAGGCTCAAGATACAGTACAGTATGTATCGATTGAGACTTGCGATTACTGTTGCATCAACATGAACACCATCAAGTACTTCTGTAATTCTTGCGCAGCTACTGAAATGGATATTACAGCTATAATATTTACAGCTATATATAATACTATATAATACTTACAGCTATAGTATTTAGCCGTGCTAAAATTTTGGCCCAAATTATTTTTGAGAGAAAATCTAAAAAAAAAAAAACTTTTTGTGCAGTGATTAGATAGTATTCATATAGACCACTTGGCATCGAAAGTGTGTAAAATTTTGTTTAGGCTACTATTACTAACATTAGTAGCATTGCTAGCACTATATTAGTATTATAATTAGCATAGTATTATTACGAGCATTGTATTATTACTAGTACTACAATTCTTAGAAATTATTATTCAAACCGAAAAGCGTTGTAGAAATTATTCTTCACGCTTTTTGGTTTGACCTGCTTTAACATTGTTAAACGTTGTTCTGTCAGCGAAGTCACTGGCATGATAGCTGGCTAGCCTATTTGAAAATAGTAACAGCTAGACTTCATAACTTTTAATATTATTATTAGATTGAAACCTAGGAGACTAAGAGGCCTTTTAGGCATTTAGCTAGGAGGCTAGTGCTTATTGTGTTCAAATTGCATAATGCAGCAGAGCTAATTGTGTAGCTTGCTATAGTAGCTTCATAGCTAGCTGTAGTAGTGTGTAGTAGATAT
Source organism: Clarias macrocephalus (assembly GCA_011419295.1). Classification (NCBI taxonomy): domain Eukaryota; kingdom Metazoa; phylum Chordata; class Actinopteri; order Siluriformes; family Clariidae; genus Clarias; species Clarias macrocephalus. Next base: position 55,834 of record JAAGKR010000948.1, read on the forward strand.
AGTTGTCTAGCTATAGTAGTGTATAGTAGCTATAGTTGTGTAGCTAGCTATAGTAGCTTCACGGCTAACTATAGTAGTGTATAGTAGCTATAGTTGTGTAGCTAGCTATAGTAGTGTATAGTAGCTATAGTTGTGTAGCTAGCTATAGTAGCTTCATAGTCAGCTATAGTAGTGTGTAGTACTGTAGATATAGTTGTGTAGCTAGCTATGGTACCTTTTTTGCTAGATATAGTCATGTATAGTAGCAATTGTTGTGTAGCTAGCTATAGTAGTGTATAGTATATATAGTTGTGTAGCTAGCTATAGTAGTAGCTTTATAGCGGAATATAGTAGTGTATAATAGATATAGTTGTGTATAGTATATGTCGTTGTGTAGTAGCTTTATAGCTGGATATAGTAGTGTATAATATATATAGTTGTGTAGCTAGCTATAGTAGCTTCATTGCTAGCTATAGAAGATTTATAACTAGCTATAGTAGTGTATAGTAGCTATAGGTGTGTAGCTAGCTATAGTAGCTTCATAGCTAGATATAGTTGTCTATGGTAGCTATATTTGTGTACTGTAGCTAGCTATAGTAGCTTCATAGCTAGATATAGTTGTCTATAGTATTTGTAGTTTTGTAGCTAGCTATAGTAGTGACTTTATAGCTCGATATAATTGTGTATAGTATATATAGTTGTGTATAGTATATATAGTTCTGTAGCTAGCTATAATAGTAGCTTTATGGCTGGATATATTAGTGCATAATAGATATACAATAGTTGTGTAGCTAACTATAGTAGCTTTATAGCTAGATATGGTTGGGTATAGCAGCTATAGTTCTGTAGCTAGCTATAGTACCTTTGTAACTAGCTAATGTATAGTAGATATAGTTGTGTAGCTAGCTATTGTAGTAGTTTTATAGCTGGATATAATAGTGTATAGCAGCTCTAGAGGTGTAGCTAGCTATAGCAGCTTTATAGCTAGATATACAGTAGTAGTGTATAGTAGATATAGTTGTATAGCTAACTATAGAAGCTTTATAGCTAGATATAGCAGTGTATAGCAGATATGGTTATGTATAGTTGTGTAGCTAGCTAGCTATAGTAGTAGCTTTATAGCTGGATATAGTATTGTATAGTAGATATAGTTGTGTATAGTAGCTTTATAACTGATAATCACATTGTTAATTTAAGGGTCACGGTGTAAGACATTTTTGGTCAGAGATTTGACTGTTAAATATTTAAAATTAATTGTTTAAAACAAACGAACAAAAGGCTTTATATATAATGTATCTTAATCATTTTCATATAACAAACAAGGAATATTGTTGAATTTTATTTAGCTAACTCATGACTAAAGAATCAGAAATTTGTTTAATATTAATATATCATATTATAAGATTAATTAAGCGACATTGTTGGCATTATAGTGACGAATGGCTTTCACCTACACCTTTCTAAATCCCAGTTTAACCCCTGATTTCAATAAAGAAGAACTATATCAGCATAAATTATTTTAGACAAATAGAGTGTGAGTATGGACAGTAAAATGAGTGGTTCACTGCAAATTCATGCTTGGGATCCATTCCTTCTCTGTCTTCCACTGTGGGCATCATGAGGAAGAAGCTCCTTCATGCACGCCTACTAAACTACCACTAAGCAAAGCAGAGTGTGCGCGCACACACACACACACACACACACACACACGCACACACAAATGGTACACACACACAAATGGCATGCACAGTACGGTAGATTGAGGCAGATGCACGCTGGGCAGCTGAAAGGCCATGCTAGCTGAATGTCTCAGTGGGGTTTCAACAGGAATCAGAGACTCGTCCTGCGTGTGTTCAGATCACTGTTCCTTCAATCCTGGCCTCTGGCTCTGTACATGCTGAGTCATGGCGTCCTCAACACCAAAAAGCTGGTGCGAAACAGCATGGCCTGCCCTTCTCAGACGACAAAGCCCAGCTGTGGTGCTGTAGAGGTCCAACAGCGTTCGGATTTAGTGCACCACCGCATGAGCTAGCTGAATTCTAAATGCTGTAAAAGCGTTAATATATTAAAAATGATGCAGAACTGGCAAATACAGTTCATTTTATTTTTGTAGTATAGTATTTTTATAGACATACAAATGCTCTAGGAATAATCTTTGCCCATTTGTGCTTATAAATATACATGAATTTGCAAATTAGGTGTCATGAGTATGGATACATATGCAAATTGAGTCTTTATCAGGACCTGAAAATTTTAAAGAGATTTTTAAATCAGCATCGAAAGCTTTTTAAAATCTAAATTTACCATAGCACATCACAAATGTTAGGCGATTTAGCTAACTAATTATAAAAAAAAAGCTGTTAATCATGAAGAACACAGGCGTTGAGAACTATTTTATTGAGCTAGAACTTTTTCTACTCATTATCCATGAGACATAGCTGAAAAATATAAGTATATAGCAACAAATCCCACTGTTTTCTCTCAAGGTCATTTAGACATAAATATTAAAAAAATTGTACTTGATTGTCTTCCTCATGACATAGTTTGGCCTGAAGGTTATTTGCGCCTACCAGAGACGCTATGGTTATTCTGCCTACTCATTCTACCCACATGGAGACACAGGGCCTGCACTGGTGAGAGTGTATAATTAGACCGCTGTTGGTCTGCAAAGAAATCAGGATTTGATTGTTTCTTTTTCCTTGTTTTTTTATGAGCTAAAGGAAAAACAAACCCAGCAAATATGACAGTATATGGATTCTCATAAACACAATGTTATCTGCACATGAGATGAAACACATGTGGTGTCTTTTGGGGGGTGTTCAAAGAAAAAAAAAAAAACTGCCCTCAAAAGCCAAAAGTGTAAATCTCATCCCATGGTGCAATATGAAACAGCGCACCTCACTCACTCACTCACTCACTCACTCACTCACTCACTCACTCACTCACTCACACCTTGGCTTTCTGAATCCACGACTGCTCTGATCTGCCCCTGGCATTTGCACTTCAAACAGCGCATACCAGGTGCAGATCGAGAACCCATGCACTCCATGAGTCGGCTCTCCACCGCTGAGACACTGGCTCATCAGAGGGGTTTCAAACGCAGCAGATGAAAGCCTCAATGCATCCATGCTTTCTCCAAGTTCTTCCACTGACCTACTGAAAAAAAAAAGTTGAAATGTCATCTTGGTTGCACTGTGATGAATCGTGATGGAAAAATCCTGTCTTTCTGCCTGTGAGAAAGAAAAATAAAGCTAGAAAATATTGTAGTATGACCCTTTCAACTCCAAAAAAAAAAAAAAAAACCGTGCTCAGACTGTTATATTGTCATATTTTGTAATAAAATGCTCTTTATTCTACAGGCTTGACACTATTTGCTTGATAGAGGTTCCTATAATTGGTTATGTAATCCTGTGCAGATAATAATGATGACAAGAATGCTAGTCAGTTTCAAATACTGTGAAACGAAGTGCACGTACAAGGAGATGTCCAGTAGGCTCAGGGGTCAGGGTCCAGGAGGCTTCAAAACAAGGACAGGACCGGACAAGGTCAACTGTCATGTCATTCATTTCGCATTTCCTTTCGGTTCCATGTACCGCATGTCCTCTGGTTGAAGTCACTCCCCCTCCTTCCTGATATTATCCTATCCCCCTCTTACGAGCCCTCACACCCTCTTTACAAGCCCTCCTGGCTATTATACTCAACCCCCGGGTATAATGCAATGTGACCGTCTTGAGTTTCATTTTGCGATTCTGTTCTTCTCAATTGGTTGTCCATTTAGTCCCAATCCCCTCTCACCCTCCTCTCCATGAAAGAACCACTCCTACCTTTACAAAAACAAGAAACTGCTTATTTCTGTCTTTATTACTTCTCATTATGCTCATTTGCTTCGCTAATGCTTTTTGCTTTCCATTGCTAAGAACTAACTGGGGAGGGCTCTAATTTTGAATCATGCCATCCTCAGTAGTGGTCGTTCCCCATCGAGAGCCTGAGGATTGTATGGTACGAGTAGAATTTTAAGTATTAATATAGTGCTTATAAGTGTCCTTTTTTGCTCTGTAGACGCCTGAGGCTGCATGAAAGCACTATGTCAGGATAGAAATGCTAAGTGCACAGGAAAGGCCATGTTTCTTCTTCCACGATGGTGGTTAAGAAAAAAATAAACACTTAGCTGTACTAGTACTGGTACTAGTACTAGTATTAGTATTAGTATTAGGTTAGTAGTATTAATAGGATAATAGTAGTAGTAGTAGTAGATTGGACTCAAATAATTGTTCTACATATACTGTATATTTATTTTAGGATAGGAAAAGTGGTAGAGCAGAGCCCGACCCCAAAAAGAAAGCCTCTTTTAGGTCCATCAGTACCAACCTGGCCTCCAACATCAAGAGACGTAGGTCCTCCAAAGACACGGTAAGGAGATGAAGAAATAACACCCTGCCCTGTACTTCTTAACCATTTATGATGCTATCTATCTATCTATCTATCTATCTATCTATCTATCTATCTATCTATCTATCTATCTATCCTGTTTCTTCTTTTCTCGCTCCCTCTCTTCCTGTCACCTCCTCCATCTCTTTTCGCAAAAACAACAACAACAAAAACCCCCCCGACCGTTCTCATCTCAGACTCTCTCTCCACCCCTCACACATGGAGTTACGGTCATGGCCACATGTCTGTCAGTCAGCCATCAATGCTTCATCCAGACATTTGTTTGGGAAAGTCCAATAAGGGAAGGTAGTGAGCATAGGGAGTGTACGAGTTTACGGGTTGTGGGTTATGACCTCATAGGTTAGTCCCGACTACAGGAGGTTACGCTAGACTCTCCTTTAAAAGACTTTTCCCCATCCATAACCTGGATGGGACTTTAAGTTGATGCTCTTACATTTTTTTTTGTTTTGTTTCAATTTTTGTACTTTCTTTGTACGTGTGCCTTGTCTTCCCTTTCACTGCTCGGTCTTGTTAACAAACGCGTATTTCTATGTTTTTTTCCACATCATTTGTATTCTTCCATTTTATGTGGTCGGTGTCACACACATTCCATGGTTAATTAAAGAAAATCAGCTTAAAAGGAAACCAAAGTTAGTACATAACTCTGAAATTGCCTTGGTTATTCCCTAAGCAGGGTCCGTTTATTAACCTTCAGGTGTTTTCTTTGCAGCCGTATCGACTGAAGCTCGCCCTTCGATTCTTTCCACAGACACGTCCAAGCTGCTAGACGTCCTTTATATTTATACCGATCTTTCAGTCTTCCTACAGGTTCAGAACTGGACAGCTCTCACAGTAAAAATCAGCATGCTTCCTGGTTAAGTTTTGCTTTACTCTTTTGTCTTTTAGGTGACACCATCTTCAGTTTTAGGTTCGATGTTCTGGTTGTGACCGTCAGCATCCTGGAGCATTGTTACTGTATTTCTTCTGAATCTTTTACGTTTTTTACATGTGAAATTATGCTTTATTTATTGCCATTACAACATCCAAAGTAGGAGCGTAAGATCTCCATGTTACTTTTGTCGTCGGAGCCTCTCGAATCGTTTACATTTGAGAGTACAATCCAATAAGCTTGTACTCTGGATTACAAGCAACAGAAAATGAGGACAAGGCAAAAACATGCTAAGGCTTATCGTGTTTCTAGAAATATGGGATTGTAGCTTCATGCAGGTCACGTGTAGGATGAAAGAGTTTATCAGAATTACAAACAATAAAAATAAAAAAAAACAGCCTGTCTCTTTAGACTGATGTTTACCCATCTCAGTCCTAATCATCCTTTTTTTCTTTTATATAAATGTGTTTCTTTATAAATGGATTTGAATGGAGTTGTAACTGTCGGTGTCTACGCCACATGCCACACTGCCTCTCTCCTCTTTATCAGCATGACTCCTGTGGTTGTTGTTGTAGAAGTAGACTCGTGATGTTCACCTGTCTGTAGACAGGTGGCGCTGTAGGCTGTGATTGGGAATGCTCACGCTACTGATCATCATCAGTGAGGCCACCCACCAACCCCATGCTGCCCTGCCTGTTTTTACCTCCATTGTAAAAGATGCTGAGGGAAAAAAAAATAATGAAACATTCATGTTTAAGGGTCAAGAATGAATCAGACTTGCGCTTTCACTTTGTACTCTTAGATAACAACAGTATTAGCTTGCTAAAAGGTTCTCAGTTTATATCTGATGGGGAAATGGTTAAAGATCCTTTCTAGGATTTATCTATGAGGAAAGGATCCAAATAGGACTCTATTATGTAGTTAGAACTCACACCTACGCAGAGAATCCTTTATTTAAACATTGCACATTTAATGACTCAGAGTTATAAATAGAGACTAATGAAAGGAGATACTCTCTTAGAAGTAAAATCTATATAACGTTCCTTAATTGGGTTCCAAATAGAACCAATCTTTATGCAAAATGCTTTCCAGAATTCATGTAAAGAAATGTAGGATGTATTATTTGTACATTATTCAAATATTCCTTACATTAACTCTTAAATGTTCTTAAGTTTGTTTCACAGAGGAACCAATAGACTCAATGTTTAATGCCTAACAAAGGGTTCTCTTCACTATCAGAAATGTTTTGCACAGAAATGCACCAATCAGCCATGACATCATCACTACGTCCAGGTGAGCTGAACAACACTGATTGACAACGATAGACCAATAAACTGGTGAGGACCCAATACTCACCCATGCCCAATAAATAAAACCAAAGGCCAGCCCGTACGAAAAACCCAGTGCAGCAAAATTCTCCGGAAAAAAATACAAAATTCCTCAATGATAGAATGGCAACATGACACTCAGTGCACCATAGTCCACCCCGGACTCCAATCTCCTCAGATCCCAATCCAATCAAGCACTCATGGGGTCTGATCCACGAAGGCCCCATCCAACAACCCGCAGCACCCAAAGCATCTGCTAGTAATTTTCTGGTCCAAGAAACTAAACACACCCCCCAGAGGCTCTGTGGAGACACGCCACAAGGGGCCAGGCGTTCCTCAGTGGCACAAGAGGAACCCAAAACCTAGATGTTTTGTTATGACTGTTCGGTGTATGATAAATATGAAATATCTATAGACCCCTGTTAAAATATTAGACTTTAGTAATGTAAAAAAAGTGAGATCTGCAGTATGCCCACCCTTTTTTAACCCTGTTATAATTTACCACATTTAAACTAATGTTCAGAAGTGATTATCATACTTTTGGCATCAATAATGTCATTTTGATTAACCCCAAATATGGGCCCTGTAGGATTTTCTTGAAAGCCATAAAGTCCACAAAGATCTTACAAAGAATGTAAGAACTTTTCAGGCATAATTCTAAACACGGCAACATGTTTTCTGCGAGTGTAGAATTCTTTCTTTTCTTTTCTTGTAAACCTCTTTTCATCTTCCACTCATAAATCCTAAGATACCCTTTTTAAACCTTTCAACCGTATTGCGTAATCAAATGGTCAGGGGATATAAATGATGTGGAATCAATAATCTAAAAGGTTATGTTGAAATCATACTGGCCATTAATCACATTTCGCCGTTATTGCTTTGTGTTTCTGCTCCTGTGTTTAATTTGGAAGGTTACTGTAGTGATCATAATTCTGAGTTAGGTAAATTATTAGCTCATGGCTGGGAGACATGAGCTCTTGCATTATGTCATTCCTCTGAGAGATATTACTCGCCTAAGATCAAGATAAATTGTGCTGTGCTAATGAATTCTTGTGCAATTTGAAAAAAAAAAAAAACCCAGGACGCATCAAAACAGGAAGTCCTCAGCGTCTTTGACATTCAGTAATTTAACATTGAGTCTGGGGCAAACGCAGCATGTGGTGGAAATGGGATTCGTCTCACTAATGAAAAGTTCCTACTAAATGCCCAAGATCAAGTTATTTCCACATTAACATTAATGGGGACAATTATTATTCCTGTCGTTTCTTTTTTCTCCCTTTCGTCTTTAGCCGTACCCCACGGACATCACCGGCCAGCTCAACCTATCCGACCCCTCCGTCAGCACGGTGGTGTGAACGCAGACAAGAGAGCGGGGGGAAAAAAAAGAAAAAAACAAGAGCTAGACATAACAAGAGTGCGACAGGGAGGCTATAAAAGGAGGAGATGGTTGGCGGGGGTTTACTGAAATCGTGCCAGACCTGCTGATCCCTTTTTATCAACAACGTCACCGTCTGAGCCAACGACATGCTCAACTGAACAAAACACACATACACACAGTCGTCGATCTTCCTCCTCCATCCTCCTCCCCAGGCCTCTACGAACATGCCCAGGACACGACTGTGACACCTGAAACAAACTGCCAAAAGAAATGGAAAGAAAAAAAAAAAAAGCCCTTGGAGCTGAAACGTACTGCCGCAATATGCCCTCACATGCCCCATAAACACACACACACACACACATACACATACACAAACCACCCGCCTTCATTTTCCCATACTTGTCAAGCATGCTCATTTCTGAAGAAGTTATTATCAAGTTCGTTCTATTTATCTCGAATTCGATTCATTCAGTGGTCACTCTACCTCCACTTCTCCACATATTCAACTATATGTAGCTGACTAACTTTTACTAAATTTCACGTTTCGTTTGCAAGGACGGGTTTTGTATGTTGTATATTGCTGATGTAAAATATACCTCTGATTGCTATTTGTATTGTTATTAGATTAGGCAATAGATCCATGGTACATGTAGAGTAGATTAAAGGATAAATCCACCCTGAACGATTTGTTTACCTGGCTTAATAACTGGCACCAATTCGGTAAGGTCGTGTAATAAGGATTATAATTTTGACTTTGCTTCCCTCCTGTATTATTATAATCCACAATACCATTTGAGTACCTGCTTAGGATTTAACCTTTAACCCTAAAATCAGCCTAAGGAAAGTGATGCAACTTTCACACATCCGAATTTAAACGCTTCGAAAGATTATACTTTTATGCTAATCCTAGCGTAGCTAACTAGCCGGCTAGCTAAGCCTAGTAAAGCTACATTGCATCGTGGAACATTTGCGCCAATGTCTCTACTATTTTTCTATTGAAAGTTTTTTCCTTAAGATGTTAAATATTAAAAATGGTGATTAAGAAAATAAGGTTTTTACAAGCTGACAGCTGCTTGAGAAGGTTTAATTAAACTCCATTAGCATTTGAACAGCACTAGCATTGTGCTCCTGGGACGTTAAAACAACAACTAACTTCCCAGTAACCAACAAACTAGCACTGGAATAATCGCTAACAACAGCAAAAATCTTTTGCTCTAACGATTCAGGGTGGAGTTTACCTTTATGCACTACTGTAAATAATACGCTGTAGGTATTATTCAGGTCCTTGTATTTTGCTTTTTTTTTTTTCTGATACACTCCAATCTCTCCATTGCCTTCTCCAAAAAACAAACAATCAAAAAAAAATCTTTTTGCTGATATGATCTGGATCTGTTAAGCCAACAAAACTGTGGAACAATTTATTTTTATTTATAATTTTTTTTTCACATGCTCCAATCTTTCTGAACAATAATTCATACGATTGAGTTTTTTTGTTTTTTCCAGAAAGTGCAAAATGTAGCAGATTTTAAAAAAAGAAAGAAAAAAAAATACAGTTTGAGACTCGATGAACAAATAAAAAGGGAAAAAAAAATCGAACAATGCAGCTATTATTACAGGATGTTTTGAGTGGACGGTTTTAATATTCAATTCTGCTCGAAATGCTCTGTAATAATTCCTGTAGCATCGTAAAAAGTATAACGTCGTTCAATCCAAAAAGGGTGTCACAGAACAGGATTGTGTGTTAATGTAATCAGTGTTGTATTATGGATGTTTATTGATATAGACGGCGATGGAAGTAATATTGCATTTCTGCGTTCGTTTAATCGGCTTCAGCTTTCGTTTTTTTTTTTTGTTTGTTTTTCTGGGCTAAACGATCGACTCCAGGAGGATCATTTGCATTTTGTGACTCGTACTAGTACACGCGGTGAATGGTAGTAATGCTAGGACACCGTATAGCACTTTTTGTCTTAAAGCAATCTTTTTCCGAGGGCTTTGGTGTGAAAATGTATTTTGTACGCTGGGGATATTACATGAAGTGTTTCAGTTCTTCTTATTCTTCTTTGTTTGCTGAGGTTTCTACTGCGTTAGGTCGAGACTGTACCAAGTGGACCTTTGTACGCTGTCAGTACGCTGCCAAGCTTGTACTGTGAAATTCCTGCGATGCTTCAAGCGTTTTCGAGTGTTAGTCAGTGGAAATTAAGTACGAGCAAAAAAAACAAATCTGCTTTTATCACGTAAGGAGAAATCGTATTTATTTGGGATCCGTAGTGGATCCATACAGCTTTTTTTTTTTCAGAATAACGTGCAAAATATATAAGGTAAATCAGAAACAAACAGCTGTGTAACCTGTCCAATCTGACACAAACATTGTGATTTTGTGAATCTCTAGGCGATTTTAATATACAGTACATTAGATACATACAGATCTTGTTGTTTTTTTTATCACCAAATGTGCTTTTGAAGGCCAGTCCTACTCTGTGAGATAATAAAAAATAAATCTATATGTTCAAAACTTATACTCTTATGTGCAAATAAAATATATAAGATGCAAAACTGTATGAATTATTCTGTCAAGCTGGCAGGTTCACTTTTCATTGCACTATGTGAGCTTATCATAAGGCTACAGCATATTTAATTCATACTGTACTGAGGTTCTCGTGGAATATTTCGACAGTTTTATGCCACAGGCAAATTCCTAATATACAGGAAAGGGACTGTATGACTAATGTGGAGGGAGGTTATAACATACTGATACAGTCTTGGCTTACTTTAGGTCAACTCTGGTTTCCTAGCATATTACAAGGAGTGTTCAAGTCAAATCAGGACTGTCTCATGAGTCAGAAGTTTCTCATGAATAAAGGTCTTAATTATTATGACTATAACTATTATTATAACTCATTATAACATATTATAACTTAACTTCTGTTAAGACTTCAAGCACTATGCAGTTATGACGAGGAGATCGGATGAGATTCTTCGCCGCAGTAAAACCTGATACTTGACAATCGACAGTTACTTTGTCTCCAGCACGTGCAGAAGTGATGCGCTTCGAGCCATTTCCACATGCTTGGCACAGAAAAAGTTTCAGACACGATGCTGAGAAAACTTTCTATCTTGATGATATCAAAGCACACGTGACACTCTGGGATAAGTGCATTATTGTAGCAGGGGATTATATATACAGTAGGGGAGTATAAAAAGAAATCTATATTACAATAAGAAATAAAAGGAGTTTTTATTCTCATACTATATCTGTTCTGTTATTCTGCACAATCAAAAGACCTGATTTGGCTTGAACACCCCTTGTACTCTATAGTTAGCATAGCATAGCATAGCACAATATAACATAATATGACATAATATCGGCGGCATGGTGGTGTAGTGGGGTCGCCTTGCACCTCCAGGGTCCGGGTTTGATTCCCGTCTCTGTGTGCATGGAGTTTGTATGTTCCCTCCGTGCTTGGTGGGTTTCCTCCGGATACTCCGGTTTCCGATTAGGCTAATTGGTGTTCCTAAATTGGCCGTAGTGTGTGAATGAATGTATGACTGTGTGTATGTGTGTGTGCCCTGTGATGGATTGGCACCCTGTCCAGGGTGTACCCCGCCTCGTGCCCTAAGTCTCCTGGGATCAGCTCCAGGCCCCCGTGACCCTGAATACAGGATAAAGCGGTAAAGACGATGAGCGAGTGATGTTATAATATGCATAATGTTAGAACAGATAGTATAAGCCGCAATCATTTGTAAAAAAAAAAAAAAAAAACATTTCAATAAATACGATAAATTACCCAGTTAAGAAATGTTTTTATATATATGAATGCACAAACTATTTTAAGAATCTCGCTTATCTCTCACACAAAAATGAATTAAATGGTTTCAAAAAAGGTGAAAAGACAGAACCAAAGTAGAAGACACAGTGCTGCAGACTGCAGTGAGACTCAAATGATTGAGAACAATCTGCTTTCATGCTTTTCGAATTAGTTTAAAAATGTATATTATGTGGGATGCCTTTATTAAAAAAAAAAAAAAAAAAAAAAGGAAGCTGTTCCATAATCACATTGAAACTTTATTTGAATGCAAAGAACCGGTGAAAATTGACTGCTTGGTACTGTAGGTGTTGAGGTAGAGTGGATGCATTGTTTGTTGTCTGAGATTTATGAATAAATAATAAAAATGGAATATTTAAACCTCACAATGGAATTTGTTTCCTTGTAAAAAAACAAAAAAAAAATTCTTCACTTTTTTTGTTCTCAAAATTAGCACACAGGTGCTTTATTGTTGTTCAAAAGACAACAACTGCATACTGTACAGTACATAGTGTCTTGAGCTGACATTTCTATACAGTCTAATCTATATGAAGTCATAATTTTTCATCATGGTTTACAGGGAGGGTTCGTCTACTTCCCATAGACACTGTGTCTATTTTGGGGATATTGTGTTGTTAAATGAGGACAGAACAATAAGACACAACGCTGTTGTATTGCTGTCATCCTGGAAGTGTTGCACAAAGCCGATGACTCAATGCCGTTTCCAAAGGCCTGAGTTTATCTTTTGAATATTATTATGAAATATCCATAGGATCAAAGGTTGCAAGATTGAAGGGTCTTCTCAAGGGTCAGCGTGTCACGCCCGAGCAGCCAACAGCGATCAACAGCACGGGGTGGAGTCAGTGTCTAAGTGTGTGTCTGTTTGCTTTGACCTGTTAATGAGTCCAAATGTTCCAGACCAAACCTGCACAAACATTAGACATCCACGTCCTCAAGCGCATCTCCACATCGCCGGCGACAGAAACAAGATCCGTCTGTGGATCCAAGCACTGAGGTAGGATTTCATTATTTCTGCTGCCGCCTCTAATATGTTCATTGCAGAAGGATGAAGCTGTAAAATAAATCAGCAGTGTGAAGTGACAGCTCAAGCTGTGCAGGCTGCTCGTGTCGTGGCAATATGGCTGAGTGGCGCTCGCTGACCGAGTTGTCAAAGTGACACTCGAGAGGACCGAGGCGTTCCTCAGGCAACGGATGTGCAGCCAGGACAAGGCGCCTGCATATGATGATCTCAGGCGTAAAAAAAAAAAGTTACTTAATATGTACTTTAGATACTGAATCTAAATAATCTAAAGTACATTGTTTTGTTTCTACTCGCAGCACATTTGTGTGGAAGCTTAATGGTACTGCATTGTGAAAATTTCATTTCCGTGGGTATTTTTAGACTATTGGGAGATGCAGCAACACTCAGACACTGTGACATCAGTCAAAGTGTGTGTGCAGGTTTCTGTCCCCTTCCTTCTTTTCTTTTTTTAGTACAAGATTTTTTTTTTCATTTTATTTGAAATAAAGTCTCCTCATGAATACAAAACCGTTTTGATGCGTTACTTTTTGTCCTTTTTAAATGCTCCAGAAAACAAGGCATAATTAAGTAACATGACATAAGAGGGGGAGTGCTGTTGTACTGAATATTAGCACAGCTCATCTTTACATATTCTTCCGATAACCAGTGTTGGGTGTAACGCGTTACAAAGTACTTGGGTTACTTTTTTGATGTAATGAGTAACGCGGTCCGCCATTTAAAAACTCAGTTATTTAGTTACTTTTTCAAACATGTAATCCGTTATTCAGACATTTTATGTAATCCGTGGCCTCCGAGTGGCGCAGTGGTAAAAGCGGTCGCCCTATCATCCGGAGATCGCGAGTTCGAATCCCGGGTGGTGCTGTAACCTCTCGCAGCCGGAGGTCTAGAGGCAGCTGATTGGCCGAGCTCTCTCAGAGGGGAGGGATGAGAGGTACTTAGTGCTCCCACATTAATCACGGCTCTACAGCCAGTCAGGGGCGTCTGTGAGCTCACGCAAGCGGAAGGAGCGGCTAGCGCTGTCCTCCGAGTGTGTTACTCCGCCCCCAACGGTGCGCGAGCGAGCAGTTCAAAAAGATGCGGTCGGCTGGCGTCACGTGGTTCGGAGGAAACACGTGATAGTCTTCGCTCTCCCGGCTGAGTGGTAGTAGTAGTCTTAATGTGGGAGCCCCCTAGTGACGGGGAGGAATTGGACACGACTAAATTAGGGAGAAAAATCGGGGAAAAATCCAAATAAATAAATAAAAGATTTTTATGTAATCCGTGAGCCAGACAGCAGTCATTCCCAATCCATTAGTGTGTGTGTGTGTGTGTGAAAGTCATCCTATAAGCCCCACCCCCGATAACCCGCCCACCTCTGTTATTCCTGCTGTTATACCCCTATCTCACCTCTGCGGTGTGACTATGCGAGGATCGCACAGCACCAAAACTTGCGGTGAATCATGATGAACCGTACTTACGGCCACCGCGTGAAACCGCATATGAAATAGGGGTATTAGTACTTAACAGATTATGGGCCAAACTTCGCTGAGTGATGGTGGTAGAATAATTATAAAGGTCTTGACTAAAACACCACGCATGAGGAAGCACAAAGGAGTTTTCATTTTCTGCAATGGAAACGTACTCGAACTAGTTACTGTTATCAGAAAGTAACGCAGTAATGTAACGGATTACAGTAATTTTGTAATGTAATTAGTTACTTTAAAAAGTAACGTCCTTTATTCAGAAAATGTATCTCTCTAGGTATTAGTAGTAGTATAATTATTTGATGTCCAAGATACCAGAAAAGGTATCTTCTTATATTACTTTGCAATTATAGTAATTATGCAGTTTAGTCTTAAAGAACTATGATCTTACTTTGTGTTCAAGAGGTGCTGCCTTATAATCTGTCATCATCAGTCATGTCGATTTGATAAGAGCAACACTTAATTAAGTAATAAAAATCTGAATTGTTGTGTTTGTACAGTAGCATTAGAATGATTTGAAGGCACTTAACAAATAAGCATTTGTATTTAAAAAAAAAAAAAAACAGCCTTAAATGAAAGCTCTACAATACTTTTACATGACCTGCGGTGAGTCACTGATTGCCTGCATTAATGCAAAATACAGTAGCTCATGACTCATATTCTAAGGGACTCTACATACAGTAAATCACTGCTTAGAACTTAAAATGTGCTAAACTGCAGTAGAAATGTGGTTAAAAAAACATTGATTACTCATGGGATAGGGACTAAACAGCTGTGTGTCCATGATAGAAAGACTAATCAGAAAATAAGCTTCAGTTCGCTAGGGAGCATAAAGGCGAAAAAAATTTAACAATGGAAAAAGGTCAGGGAAAGAAGTGAGGCACATGAAACGACGCACCCATCATGAATAGTGTCCGATGTTATGATCTAGTTTTGTTTCCATTGGTCAGGTCTTGGCTCAGACTTATTATGTGGCAATAAAATCATTCAGCTGACGACCTGAATGTACTGAATGACCACAGGGTCACATCCATGTAGTTTTTCTTCCCTGATTGAACGGACTCAATGGTTGTTGGAGCATGGGGAATAATTTTCACACATGAATTAGACCAAGCAATGTGTTACAAGGTTGATGTCCATTTTGGATCGTAGATCAATTTAACAGGTTGCTTTGAGATTACATCTACAAGAAGTATCTGAGGGACTCCTTAGGGATTCATACTTCAGTCGATTATGTCTGTCAAGTGCAGACTCAGTGACTCAGGCATGTGACATACAGTAACAAGGCTTCTCAGTGTTGAGGAAATTAAGAGGAAGAGACTTTGTGTGTCAGCATGGAACAATCAGACAGCAGGGCTGCGAGATGCAGAATGATGACTGCAGAATCGCTCGTTTTCTAAATAGAATCATATGACTGGTCAAACAACAAACAATAAAGTGAGGACACAATATTTATTGACTTTAGGGTGGCTTGGTGTTTAGTACTGTCGCCTTGCACCTCTGGGGTCTCAGGTTCTGTGTGCATGGATGTTCTATGTTCTCACCATGCTTGGGTAAGTTAAGCCTTTATTTGTCACATATACATTACAGTATAGTGATATTCTTTCTTTGCATATCCCAGCATAAATGGTGTCAGAGCACAGGATCAGCCATAGAGCAGATAGAGTTAAGGGCCTTGCTCAAGGGCCCAACAGTGACAACCTGGTAGAGCTGGGGCTTGACCCACTGATCTTCCAAGCTGTGCCTTAGCCCTCTGAGCTACTACTGCCCCACTGGTGGGTTTCCTCCGGGTACCCCGGTTTCCTCCCACGGTCCAAAGACATACCGATTATGCTAATTGGCGTCCCAAAATTGGGTGAATGTGTGCGTGCCCTGTGGTGGATTGGCACTCTGTCCAGGGTGTACCCCACCTTGTACCCTAAGTCTCCTGGGATAGACCCCATTGCCCCCAGTGACCCTGTATACAGGATAAAGCAGTATGAGAGAGTGAGGGTTTTACAGTACTTTAACTAATTTCCAGGAGTTTATACTTTATGTCTCATACTGCAGTTCGTTTTTTTTATAGAACCCTATTATTAAAGATAAATCCCTGGGAGATTCCTTTTTTAAAAGTACTAATTTATCTCTAAGACTGTGCTGGTACACCAGGAGATACACTTGACAGGAATGAGCTGAAATGCAAGGATAATCTTACTGGGTAAGATTGTAAAATATTTTTTTTGTGAAAGGGTGAATAAAAATAGCGAGCAAGAGAGTGATGAGTAGCTGAAGTATTCTTGTTGCAGGATAAGAGGTATGAAGCTGAGGACCCAGGCAGTGACAACAGTTAGGACTGGGAAAACTGATGAGGCTGTGAGAAGGCTGTAGCATTTCACTGTGATTCAGGGCTGTTGAGTACAGGTAGGGCGGAAGACAAGAATACAAAGAGGTGGATACTTGACAGAAGCAGAGTCCAAACCCACAGCGCCACCAATAATCAGAGATCCAGCAGGCAGATATGTAGCATTCAGACAGGGCAGACACAGAGTTCAAAATTCCCTTGACAGAAAATTTAGCTGAGAGAAACAGGCAGACAGATTTGCAGAGGTACCAAAGTGTACCTCTGAGAGTAGGTCCAACACACATAGACAGTGTCAGATTCATAGGCGGGTGTAGGTGCAGAGCAGAATGAGGGCTGGAGGTCTGGAGAGTTCAAACATGACATGGAGAGAGAATCAAGCGAAGAGTGAACGGTGGCTGTGGAATAAGTAGAGCAGAGAGAGGCAGGTTGATTAGAGACAGATGGAGCTGATTAGCAGTGAGTGACAGCAGATGGAACAAACAGCGATGAAGTGCAAACCCAAAGAAGAAAAGGAATTAAATAATAAAAAACTTTAATGTTGTTATAATATTAAAAATAGATCATGATAGATCTACTAAGAATGTTATTAGTGTTAAAGAAGTGAATCTCTCCTGCCTCTGGTCTTATTTAACTGGATGTAGTGAGTTTGCAGATGTAAATTGTGACTCGTTTATGCGTACTAAAGTTTGGTGTTCCACAAGACTCTGTCTTGGGGCCTCTTCTGTTTTCTAGTACTTACATTATTACTTTTACAACCAGAAGATTTAACCAAATCACCCCTGTTGTTCCAGTAACCGGTCTTTAATCAAAAGGTGCAGGCTGTCTGTTGGTACCTAATATAACAACGACTACAGCGGAGGTTGCTGTGAATGTGAACTCTGTAGATTCCCAAAAGATGTAATGTTCTTACTGGATATGGACATCCTGATGATTTGCAACCTAACCTAAAAACTTTGCTCAAGTAGCACTCATTATTCAGTGGAACTTTTTACCTGGTTATTATACATTTAAAGATAAACACTTGTTTTTTCATTACCCTGATGGTTATACTGAAGATTCCAACACATCTTGCACTACCCATGCATGTGACAATGTGTCACTTGCACATAACAATGTTTACATCGCCATTGTGTGAATTCAGCATTTACTCACTTACAGTTGCATGTGTGATTGACCATTTTAAAGGCTTTCTTCACTTCAGATATGAAAGCTTCTAATTAATATATATATTTTGACGTGCTGAGTTAAAAGAGCGCAATTAACTGTAGTTGACTATAGTTGACTATAGTTTTTTTTAAGATATTCGGGTCTTTAGGCTTCTAAATACTATACATATGATACAGGTTTAAAAATCATTGTACATTTTTGTTGAGACACACAAAGAGGTGCGAAATAGCTACTGAATGAGAATACTTCCCTTCTGTTTTAGATTTTATATAACATTTTGCTTCCGTCCATATATATACAGTAGGAACCTCTGTAGTCCAACTAGGGACCCTGGAGGCCAATAATGACCATTGTATCTATGGGCAACTTGGAAATGACAGTTAGTCTATTCTGCATGGCTTTGGAATGTGCGAGGAGAACACGGAGAACCTGGAGGAAACCCACTAAACACAGGGAGAACATGCAAACTCCACGCACACAGACCTGATGTGAATATTTTGCTTATTTGTATAAAAATCAATATACAGATATGATGCAGTTAAGAGGCGAGGATGCATACATCAAAAGATGCATTTCTTATTCATTCATTATTAAAACTATATTGTATGTAAAATACACTATATGTAGCCCCAAAAAAGCCAAATATCCTAAAAATTGTACCTAATCAATAGTTTTAATTGTCTTGTTTTAATTCAGCTGAACCAAATACTGTATGTCTATAACCAAAATGCTTCCGAAACAACAAGAAAATCTGGCTAATTTTATTGCTTAGAATTGTCGGTTTGCTCTCGTACAATAACATGAATGGCTGAGATCAACTGAGTGTTCAAGGCAACAGCTACAGTAGAGGCGTACAGTACAGTACAGTATGTGAATCTGTACTACATTTTGATGCCTTTTTTAAGCAGACTTTTGAGTAATGAGTGATGAGTATGGTGTGGTGAGCAATTTCGTCAAGATATACTGTAAGCCCTGTGGAAATACTGTACGATACCTAGGAAAATTGACTCATTATTGTTTACAGCTGTAAGATTACAGATTATAGTAGGAAGAGATGCTTCGTTCAATTCAATGAAGATATTTACTTTTGATGAAAGTTTCCCTTGATGACAGGAATTGGGTACGAAGCGTCCAGCGACTTTATGTTTGATTTCGAGTTTGTAGGACACCTTGGGACAAAAGGCGACAAACATTTGTTTGATCTCCTTTTTGGAGCGTAACAAATACATCCATAAACTTATGAAACACAGGATTTGTCCTGAATCCTATTCATTCTCCTGTCTTTTTTTTTTTTGTTGCTTGCCTGAGGTGTCCATTACATAATCTACTGTTCTTGTTTGACTGCCAGGCTTCACACTTCACTGCCACAATCCATCAATTTTGTCTTTTTAGATGGCAAGAAGAATTGTAGAATCGCAGCTTAGATTCCAGGATTTTTCCAGCTGAGACGCACAACAGTTACACACACATGTAGCTAATCAAAGTCCTGTGAAAATATTAGAAGTTCCAATTCGATATGTAAACACTAGGTATGTGAGAGTTCACATGGCTATTCTTCATCTGTAGAACAGATTATTAAATATTTACCCCACCCCTCTCATTCTGATTGAAAAGTATTCCAATCGGATTCTCGGATCGGGTCAGAATGTTCCCTAAGATGTGGTAACATGAGCATAAGCATTTTTCCTCCAATTGGGCTGTTAAAATAAGAGTCCATGTTCATAAAGACGCTATCTGATTTATAAACATGCTGTCTGGGGACACCAAAAACCGGCTTGTTTGTTATGGATGAATCAAAAATATTTCATATCCATTGTCACAATCAGCGTTAATAAAAATCCTATTCTACGGCTTGGGACCGGCAGTGCATGCGGTGGCTGGGTGGTATAGGGGGGGGGGTGGGAGCCACCACAACGATGACAGGGCTTGAACCTGGTCCTTATATCCACAAATCAACAACCTAGAGCCTTAGCCAGCTGAGCCACCACTCACTTAAAAGAGCGTAATAAACCAAATGAATTTGGCTGACTAGCAGTGACACCTCAAATTAAATGCTAACAATTTGCTCCAAGCCTAAACGGCCTATTACGCTATTGACCACTTATTGCTTGGACAACCACTTATTGCTTTTTTTCAGCTGCTAATTTCCCCTAGGGTTCCCATTACTCTTTGTATCTTCATTTCTCTGTCCTTTTTTTTTTTACATTGAAAATTCCTAATCAGCAAAAAGGCTACTGTAAACAAACCAGACACATTATTTAAACTGTATGTTTTTATTCAGTTTTTACATCATGTCAATCATTTCAGTGTTTTTCTTTTCGATGCTCGACAAATTAAGTACAGTATGATCAATTTGATCCAGTTCTGATTCTGTAGTAGGACCGCACCTTAATGACATCACAAAAGCGCAGACATACAGTACAGTGGCTCTGGGGAAGAAAAACATCTCACAGTCTAGGAGACTGTATTCTAGGAACCGGATTGAGAAACACTGTTGTAAACTAAAAACATATAGTACAGTCACAGCATAAACCCCTTTATTTAGGTGACAACAGCATTAAAAGCTTACAGGCATTGCACAATCTGGTGGCCAACGCGCACACATGTGATATCGATGTGTTATTATTATTATTATTTTTTTTTTTTTGCAGGCTTTTCGTTCTGCATTACAGCTCTAATCTCTGGATTTCTCTGCAGGTGAGCTGGTTAAACCTGAACCATGTGCAAGCCACAGGGCTCAGCTCTCGCTGGAGACATCTCTGTCACTTCACCACCTCCTCCCTCTGAGTCACCATGGCTTAAAAGATGGCTCGAGAGATGCAAACATGTAGGTTCTCATGTGAACAAACAGTGCCTCCTGGTGGTGGCTCTGGTCCTGGTGGCCCTGCTGGTCATGGTTCTGCTTCTGCTGTGGAACTATCAGTGCATCATGGTCACCAGAATGTGCCAGGAGGACGGATCTGAGTACGCCTACTTCAAGACAGATTTGATGGGGCCTTCGTTTACATAGAGAAGACGGAAAGATTTGTTTGGAATTCCTTAAGAATGTCATTTTCTGTTTGAGATTTGTCATTTCTAGGAATGCACCAATCCCCATTATTATGTTCAGCATAGTACAAATATTAGAGTTTTGAGAACACTGATACTGATCTCCTCCTGTGTCGTGGCTGTGTGCTTTAATAATGAATTTGTTCCCTGTTCACTTGCAAAAAAAACAATCAAGTTGCTTACAACTAACAACTGATATCATATCAAAGCAGTTTCCTAGAAATCTGTGTAATTATATTAAATCCCTACTGCGTGAGCGAGAAGATGACACGAAGACGAAACCTTTAGCGGATACAGATGCAAAATGAAACCGATTCCATCCTCTTAAGAGAAACCCAATAGTGTCAGTAGAAATCATTACAGTACACAGGCTTAAGAGTGTTGAAAAGAAAAAAGTTAATATGAGTGTATTGTTAATAGGAATCGTGGAATGAACAAAGAACGGATTTTACAATTCAATCAGCAGTTTATACAGTAGGTACGATGAGCGTTCATGTCAAATTGAGAGAATGAAGGTGTCGAGCTGATTGACACTTACGTCCAGTACGGTATATTAATGAGACTCTTAGCCGCAGTAAAACATCTGAATGGCGCAAATGTTTTAAAGAAGGCCTGACGATCCTGGAGCCGATTGCAGTCATTCCCATGAACACTAAGCCCAATTGTATGCCCAATCATTGAAAGTCTACTGATAACTTGCAGAAGAGATGCACCTGTCTGTGGGAACCTCACACACAATCATTCACAAACACAACTTGCACATGACCTTGTTTTAAGCCATTTCCATGTTCCATGTTTAGGCCATTAAAGGAGTTCCTGGGAGGCCAGCTTTTCAGATGTGTAGTTTTTACTCTCATAACTGTATTATGTTCTCATGCACAATCGAAAGTCCCAGTTTGACTTGAACGCCCCTCAAACGACTCTACATAAGATAGTTAAGAATCTCCACTGAAGCAATGACGACTTGGACGTGAGCAGTTTTGGGGAAGTGAATATTATGTATGAAACAAAGTAGAACTTCCCTAAAACATAAATGATCCCAAAAGTGCCCCGAATGGCTTTAATACTTTGATCACATCATCAGGTAACACTTTAATCAGGTTCTAGTAGTAGAACAGTACAGACAAATAGTAGAACAAATGGATTTCCCAAGGTCTTTGGTCTGTACTGTACTTTATGTAGTACCTTAAACACCTCCATCAGAGGAATAAACAGAAGAACCATTAAGGCTGAATTAACCTTAATACAATGTAAATCCAATCCAGAAATAATAAAGGTTGTTATTAGACCCAGGCTGTGTTCAGTGCTTGCCTCTAAAGACTCACGTACTATTGATTAGGCAGCTCTGACCATAATTCCAGTAAATCAGCTCACAAGTTGATATAAATATGCTGGTTTTTATTTATTTATTTATTTATTTAACTATTTATTTATTTATTTATTTTTATAAATGATCCAGTCTAAAAATGATGGACTCAAAAAAACGTCAAAAAACTAAATTTTCTCTCATTAGATTGTTTGGATTGGAAGGAGTCTCCAGTGTCAGCACTTTGTAAAGTGTCAGCACTTTGTAATAATCACTGATGAAGATGAGACAACGTTTTCCAACCTTTTGGCGTTTGTCTTCCCTAATTGAGGCATCAGGAACATTACAAGCTGTATTTTTGTCTCACAGACTCGAAATGAGTGGAGGAACAGCTGTTTACAGATGTTATAGCATAAGAGATAACAGGAACTCACTTGCTTTCATAGACATTTCAAACAATTGAATGTAACCACAGTCAGATATAAGCACACAGTATGACCTGTAAATGAGGATGGGTTCCCCGTTGAGTCTGGTTCCTCTTAAGGTTTCTTCCTATTGTGATCTCAGAGATTTTTTTTTCCTGGCTTGCTCATCATGTACACACTGATTTTATAATTCATACATATATATATAGTTAATTTTGTAAAGCTGCTTTTTACAATGCTAATCATTACAAGTGCAAAATAAATAAAATTGAACTGAATTCAATGTCATTCTTGTATAATGTATGTTATGATTTGTTGTAGTGTTATAACTGTTGTAATATCCTAGTCTGACACTTCTTGTTTAATTGCTTGTATAATTAGAAATAAACTAAAACATACACATTTTTGTTTTAAATAAAGTGTGAAAAGTAGAACCATATAACAATTCACTGACCTTTTGAATAAGAATTTTCGTGGGACTGTGTAACACATTCTGTGGTTCTGAACATTCAACCACATGTTGCACAGTCAAAACGCCAGTTTCACAGTGATGATAAAGTGTCTTCCTGCAGGAAGATAATGGGCAAAATTACAGAAAATGCATATAACAAAAGTAATGACAGAACTGAAAGCTTCGAAGAGTTTTGGATTATGTCTGTAGATTATCATATTTTATCATTATTGTTATACTAATATTGGCCTACATAAAGCAAGTTTTGAATGATCGGAGATCTTGGTGATGTTGTATCGTATAAAATCTACAGTAAAATAGCAGCTGGGCATAAGAAAAACACTTCTTAGTAAGACTAAATGGGGGAAAAAAGCTTTGGATTGCTAGGGAGTATAAAGAACGCATTTTGGAGCAATGGAACAAGGTCATGTGGCCTGTTGAGTCCAGATTGACCCTATTCCAGAGCCACCATGGACCCCAAGTATTTATGATGTGCTGAAGAAGACTTAATGGAGCGTTTCGTCTCTCCCATTATGGATAGAAAAAAATTAATGCAACTCTAAATGGAATTTTTTTTATTTTTATGACATTCCATTGCATAAGGGGGTTAAAGTAAATGACATAATGAGTGTGTGTGTGTGTGTGTGTTGTAATCCATGTTAAAGGTGGTCAAATGAAATATTACTTACTCACTCATTCATCATCTATAAAGGTCACAGGGGGCCCTGGAGACTATCCCAGGAGATTAGGGCACGAGGTGAGGTACATCCTGGATGAGGTGTCAATACATCGCAGGACACACACACACACACACACACACACACACACACACACTACGGGCAATTTGGGAACACCGATCAGCCTAATTTGCATGTTTTTGGACTGTTGGAGATAACTGGAATACCTGGAGAGAACATACATGTGGGAATCGAACCCGGACCCTGGAGGTGCGAGGCGTCAGTGCTAACCACTAAACCACCACAGCGCCTGAAATGAAATATTACCCAAGCATAAATGTACGTAACAATGTAGTAATGACTTGAACTTGAAGTGTTGTATAGTTTTGTATTATGCTCCAACTACAGTATGCATCATACTTCATTCGTATACATTCATGTGTTCATACTGTATTTTTTTTTTCTTTGAACATGTTCCAAAAAGTTCGAATAGCTATTATTTATTCTTGTTTGTTTTTTCTTCTTCTTCTTTTTGTTATTACTATTATTTTTTACATTGTCTCAGTCATGATTCAACAAGTCTTTGCATCATGCAGGTGGTATTCACATGCTGTAGTGCCAGGTCCAATATTTATCCTTGTTGTTTCTGGTCAACATCAAAGGAAGAAGTAAGTCTTTTATGTCTATTAATGTTTGTTTTGTCTTCTTTTGTGCATAATTGCAGCAGCTTGTGAGGGCACTTGTGCTGAATTGTAGGCTTGCTTTAGTGAGTTGTGTCACATGTAAGAGCCATGCCCACTTTTATAGAAAGGGCGCTCCGCGCGCCTTATCACACACTCGAGACACCGGCGCGCGACTCTGCAACAGGTGAACTGCGTACAGTATACACTCACTCACTCTCGCGCGCGCGCTATCTATCATGGGGAATCAACAGCAGTCATGCCGCATTATCGTGCCAGTTGCCATGTTATTACTGGCGACTGTCGGCATTCTTCTGCTCGCCATCAACACCGAGGACGTGAAGGAACCCGGAGACTACATGGTACTGTGACTCTCTCTCTCTCTCTCTCTTTAATTTCACTCTCTATAATGTACAGTATATACGTGTCTTCTGATCACCTGGACGAACTTTAACGGCAATCCTTTAATCCTAAATCACCTTTACGTGATTCATTCATTTATATTCGTAATATGCCTCATAATATCAAGCCCGACTTAATGTCACCTATGATTCAGTGATCGATTCAATTCATTAACCTGCGCGTATATTGGCGCATTTACGGTAGAAGAGCAACCAGTATGAAACAATACTAGAATATTGGACGTTTTAACAAATCCCTACTTAATTCCACACTTTAATCGTTTTATTACATTTATTTAATACATTTAATCGTGTTTGATCATTCTTACTACATTGTCAATTAGACAACAGTCAATAGTGTGCTAATACTGTACTAACATTGCATCTATCAACAATATTTATTTATGTTGTAAATAAATCTTGTAAATAATTTATGTTCTGTTTATGTTTTTTTTTTAATCTAAAAGAATTTTTTTTTATTTTTTAGAAATGCGTTTGTGTACTAATTATTTGTTCTACCGTAAGACCTGATATATATGCGCTCTGGCAAAGTGTGTTTACATCACCAAACAGCTTTAATGTTTGTCAGAGACTAATAGGGCGTTTTAACAAATTCATACTTCATTCCACACTTTAATCATTTGATTACATTCATTTAATACGTTTAAAATATTTTTAATCGTGTTTGATAATTCTTACAGTATTGACTAATATATAACAGTAAATAGTGTGCTAATACTGTACTAAAATGACCTCTCGAGATATCTTGTAAATAAATCTTGTAAATGATTCTCGAGATATCTTGTAAAAAAAAAATCTTGTAAATAAACGACGTTTTAAAAAATTATAAAATAAACCCGTATATTTTTAAAAATGCGTTTGTGGACTACTTATTATTTGTTCTACCGTAAGACTTGATATATATGCGCACTTTCAATGTGTGTACATCACCAAACAACTTTAATGTTTGTCAGAGACTAATAAATGAACATATATAATTCATGATAATTGTAAATGTTTGCTTGTTGGAAGGTGCAGTTTGTATGATAAAGGTATGTAAATGTATTCAAGGCGGCTTAGCGGTTAGTACTGTTGCCTCCATCCTTGAGGGTCTGGGTTTGATTCCTGCCTTCCATGTTCTCCTCATGCTTGGTAGGTTTTGTCTGGGATCTCCCGTTTCCTCCCACAGTCATCCGCAGACATCCAGTAGTGTGTGTATAGTCCCCATGTTGACCAGGGGTCCTACCACGGTCGTAAAAATGGGAATAAATACAATGATCATATCCACGGTCCCCAGGATATGTAAATCCAATAAAAACAATAAATATTAATTGAGAGTGAAAATTATCGAAAGTTATTGATTGTAACAGACTACACAGAAGCATAACTATTGTTATTAATGTAGGTTGAATCATGAGGAAATTATGATTCATTGATGCCTCCCAAGAAATTCAACAACACTGGGTGCCAGTTTTGATCTATTTATTTCCTCTGCTTTCCTTTTCCGCTGTCGTTATCGTCATCATGATTAATCACAGTGGAAGCCATTGTGGAGAAATCTAATCAGGATGTGAATAAATGGGAGGCGGAGGTCTGACAACCTTAATTAAGACTTTAATACTATCCAAAGTAAGTTCAAGACAGAATCCCGAGAAGAGTCTTAAAGATGACACCCCTGAGTGAATTTACAAGCAAAGACTTGAGTAAATAAGTTTCACTAATCATGCCTGAAAGACTTACACCCCTACAGTGGCCCGTAACGGTTCTTCGCTCTCTGATGCTACATCAGGTTGTATTTTTGCGAGGTATTACGAATTCATTCAGTGTAAAAGACAAATATGAGGAAAATGTTTGGAACATATAGTTTCGCCTTGCACCTTCAGGTTCCGGGTTCGATTCCCACCTCGGGGTCTGTGTGCTTTGTGGGTTTCCTCCGACAGTCCAAAGATATGCAGATTAAGCTAACTGGTGTTCACAAATTGCCCATAGTGTGTAAATGAGTGTGTGTATTTGTGTGTGATGGATTGGCACCCTGTCTAGGGAGTACCGTGTCTTGTGCCCTATAAGTCTCCTGGGAAAGGCTCCAAGTCCCCCGTGACCCTGAATACAGGATAAAGCGGTATAGGCGATGAGTGAGTGTGTGAGTGAGATTAGTTTAAACTTGAAATGAGTTTATCTATGGTTTAAATTTGTATCTATGATGTTTAGGTTCCCTGTGTTTGGTCTTTCTTTAGTTTACACTGGGGCCGGTGTGGCTCGTGGTTAAGGTGTAGGATCATAAAAGAGTGTTGGAAGTTAAATGAGATATTAAGACACAATGGATGTTAAAGGTCTTTGAAAAAAAGCACTGTATTCAAAATGGGGTCATGACACAATCCGCATTAACATGTGTTATGTCCTCTTTATCAAATGCCTTGCAGATTTGCTCTGTTGAATAAGGACAATGTGCATTTAGTACTAGATCATTATAGGCAACAGTAATAGTAATAGCAAGATAGTAGTGTTAAACACTGTCCGGGCAAAAAAGAAGAAAAAAAAAAAGAGAGAGACGCCGTTTTGATTTCCTTTAGCAAATGTGAATGTAGTCTTGTCATTTCTTAACCCGTCATGTCGGAAGACGTATCACATGAGGTTGCTCCTGAGGTTGTTACAGTACATAAATAAATAACCAATTTGTGAATCCCGGTTCCCGGAGGGTCAAATTCTCAAAGAAAACAACTAGGGCGTCTGCTGAAATGATTGGAATTGGATAAAGAATTGTCTAAGGCATGATTTCAACCTGGGCCGATCAGGGATCGAAAAAGAAAAAAAAAGCTACAGTAGAAATCAGAGCTATGTTTAATAGTGAACGTAAGAGCATTTTCGCATAAACGATGTTGACAAGAACTCAGAGGATTAAGCCGCTTAGACTTAAGACTAAGTGGGGAAAAGAATGAATGCAAAATGAATGTAAATAAATGTTATGACACTGCAGTGCTTAAGGGTATTAAAGTAAATGCCATAATAAGTGTGTGCTGTAGAGGTCAAATAAAGTGTGTTTCTTTTTTTTTGCCTAACAGTCTGTATTGATTTACAACAGTGATATAAATATGTAATACGGTACAGTACGATCAGGGTAACACCATGCTGTTTTTTTGTGTGTGTGTTTGCATTCTTCGTTTGAAAAGAAGAAAAAAGAAGAAGAAGAAATCCGCTTCATATTCCGCTTGACTGAGCGGAGGGAATGTGTTGCCTCTGGCTCTGGTGTGTGTAAAATCACCGCTTTCTGAAGCACTGAATGAATGAATGAATGAATGAATGAACTACTACAAAGTGGGAGTCCGGCTGCATTTATTTATTTATTTATTTACAGACATCAAATTAAAGCAGCGCCAATAACAGCAATGCGTGAGCAGGAGGGCGCGGTGCAGGGTGTTTTGCGAGAACGTAATCCGTGACATATCTCGTAAATCTAGCCAGTTTGTTTTGATATCCTGAGCGTTTATTTGTTGCTATGGATGAGGATAAATGAGCGATCGCACCCAGACAAAGTGCGAAAAAGATGGCGCACATCCAGCCCTCTGTAAAGAAGTGGGAACGCTAGTGTAAGTGTGTGTGCATGGAGTCTTGCGATGGGCTTTATGCCCTTTTTGTTAAGCCACACAGTGGCCTATGAATCGTCCAAGCATAAAAACCATTTAACCAGTGAGAAACAGGTGCAAATGATGATGATATACCTGAATGATGATGATGCTGAATGATGAGCGGTCAGAACAGACGAGAGGGGAAATGAGGTTGTTGCTGAACTTGTTAAATGAACCGATTTTTTTAATCGTACCATTAGGCACTTTGCCCCAGAAAAAATAACACATTTCTTTCCATTTATTTCATTTAATGCACTTCATTTAATTTGATTTTATATGAAGGAATGAGGAGTGGCTTGAGAATTGTACACAGAAGTGACTCTATTACTCTATTCCCTTTATTATTATTTAAAAAAAAAAAAACATTTTTTTGCTTTATGATCTCTGAGGTTTGTTTTTTGGGAGTCCTCGGTTTTCTATGGTCTTGCACCTGAGCAAGTGAACACAGGAGCTCGGTGAATACACGGCAGCTGGAGCGGAGCGGAGCGGAGCGGAGCGGAGCGGTACGCAAACTAAGCCCAAGGGTGGAGCGCAGCTGGATTGGGAACGTTGCCGACCTTGCATGTATTGTCTTGTACACTTGAGCAAGGAGATAAAAGCGTGTGTGCTGTGTTTCAGCCTTGCCCTTGAGGCAAATATGCTTAATTTTTCTTTCCACACAACAAAAGCGGACAATGAATACGGTCCGTTGTCTCGTAAAAACTCATTCAAAAGAAAATTCCGCCTTGGATGAGTGTCTAAAACGGTCCAGATTGCTTTTCTCACACTAAAGGTGTCCTGAATGTTCCCGTGCAGCAAATCTCCGTAATAGCAGGCGTAATTATCCTTACTGGTTTGACTGATCTCTTACCGAGACTTTATATGTGTGTTTTGCAGTATGGTATCGTTCTGGATGCTGGATCCTCCCATACAGCCATGTTTACCTACAAATGGCCTGCAGACAAACAGAACGACACCGGTATTGTCAGCCAGCACAGCGAGTGCCATGTGAAAGGTGAGTGAATGCAAGCCTGTCTGAGCATGCATATCTACATGTGTCAGGTACTGTATACACAGAACTCTCATACAGTACAGAATGACATTTGAATTCATGAATTGGCTCAAATCACGTCGATCAAACATGATTAAAGCAGCGTTGTGAGAAAGATGAGGATGCGGTAATGAAGCAATACACAGGAGGCAGTGAGAAGGATATTTAATTGACATGTTGCGTTGCTGTTAATGGCTACAATACAAGGTTTAGTATATAGTAAACTCTGGAATGCACATCTGATTGAACTAAGTAGCTCAATAACAAGCCTGAATGGAACCGCGTGTGGTAGAGCAGAGAAAATACAGCACTAAACCGGGTAAGGACAGGGGGTCCTTCAGGAACCACTGCGGAAGACCACACTGATTCAACCTGAGATCTGAGAGATCCTGTCTTATAGTAAACACAGTATGAAAGGACAAACTCATTGAAACCAGAGCTTGTTCATTGAAGGAGTTCCTGGAAGGCCAGCGTTTCAGATGTGAAGCAGGCAGTCTGATCATGGAGAAATCTTTCTACCTCGATGGTGTCCAAGCATCCAAGTGCATTTGTGCAGCAGGACATTATATAGAGAAATAAAGGTAGTTTTTACTCTCATGACTGTTTTTTGTTATTCTGCACAATCAAAAGCCCTGGTTTGACTTTAACACCCTTCAGATATCTTTCGACAGTATAACTCACATTGGACAGACACCCTTTTCTAGAGCAGCTTACATTTTTATCTCATTATACATCTGAGCTTTTAGAGACCACTGGGCAGTCATGGGATTTGAACCCAGGACCTTCTAAACCATAGTCTGACGGCTTAACCATTGAGCTACACCTGAACGACAATAGCACCTGTTGAAACTGGAATCGGTTAAAAAAAATAAATTAAAATGTACTAGGCTAGATGTTGCTAAGCTAGCAAGCTAGCGTCTAACTAATCCATGGCAAATTAAGAGCATTATATGCTACTTGGGTGATGCCATGACAAGCATTGCCCTCAAATTTGGTTTTTAAGAATTTGAAATGATTGTCTCGGCAAAAAATTGCACTTGAATTTATTACGTCTGGTTATTAATGTGGTGAATATAATGGTATTCACATCTGAAACCTTGCATGCAAATTGTCATGCAATACTATTTTAAATACAAAACTTTCACTTGTAACACCAATATCACCGGTTCGATCCCAGTACAGGCCAGGGAAATGATTTTGGGGGTAGTGGTGGTTCTAAGGGTTAAGGCAGTGAGTTATCAATCGGAAGGTTGGTAGTTCAAGCCCCAACTCCACTTAGTTGCCATTGTTGGGCCCTTGAGCAAGGCGCTTAACCCTATCTGCTTGTATCATGGCTGATATCAGTTATGTGAAGAAAGAATTTAATTGTTCAGTAATGTACATGTGACAAATAAAGGCTTAACTTTACTCAAGTAAAGGCACAAAATCCATATAAGGGTTTTTTTTGTATTCAGATCATAGTGGCACATTTATTATGGTGGTTATTGTAAAGGTTTTCTTCTCAATGTTCCCAGAATCTTGGCACTTAAACAGGATCTACTGTACGGTAATGTTACGGAAAGCGAAACCATTGGTACATCTCAGAACAAAACTTAACCAAAGGTTTCTAATCAGTAGCAGTGAAAAACAAACAAACCACGTCTCGGTTGAAGTGAAATGATCTGTTAAGATTTGTTTCACTTTTTACAGAAAAATTCTTGCTTAATACAATACTTGGCAAGAATCCCAACAGATGTTTATTTTATGAGCTTCCTCCCTCAGCTTAGGTCGCATTCATGGGTCAGATCATTCAGAGCTTTCACTTCATTATATCAAGTTCTCCCTAACCCAATGTGCAGAGCTCCTTATGGTCAGTGCAATATCCTAAAAAAAAAGACCAGACACCCACGACTTTCAGTTCAGGTTCCCCATCATAGAGGGTCACAGAGATGCCACGAGCACATGACAAGTGCAAATGTATTCTGATTACCGTTGCTAGGAGACGTCTGAGGAAGCATCTGGCATATCAAAACCAACCGTCGTTCCCCTTATCATTGCATCCTGTCTTCTGTGGAAAGTGGAAAGGAAGTCCTCAAGTTGAGTCATAAAATCTAAATGAAGTACTAAGTTGCTGCTTTTTTTTTCTTCTTCTTTCATCTAAAGGAGGTGGAATATCAAGCTACATGGGTAAGAGAGGAGAAGCTGCTCGGAGCCTGGAGGTGTGCATGGAGAAGGCTATGCAGGACATTCCCAAGGCAAGGCATCAAGTCACGCCTTTGTACCTTGGAGCCACCGCTGGCATGAGACTACTGAAGTAAGTCACACATTCCACAGGGCCTGATCAGGGCATTTCCCAAAAAAAAAAAATTAGTGCTTCACACGTCTGGAATCATGCTGGTTTTTTGGTCAAAAATGAATGATTAAGGTTGTTGTTGTACTCTGCAGCATGTCTAATCCTAAAGAGTCAGATGGGATTTTGAAGGAAGTAGAAGAAAAGCTGAAGAGCTATCCGTTTCGCTTCAAAGGGGCCACCATACTGACGGGGCAGGAGGAGGGAGCGTACGGCTGGGTCACCGTCAACTACCTGTTAGAGAACTTTATTAAGGTAATAATAAAAAAAAAATAAATAAATAAAAACAACATCATCATCATTAGTCATCCCATCATCTTTATTTCAGGTTCACACATGAAATGCAGGTCAAAGTGCTTCCCAGGAAAAAGGGAAACATTTTAAACGGAATTAAGATTAAGATCTAACTGCATCCTCCTCATGTGACTTTTTGGTGTCTCCCATGATGCAAACCAAAAAAACTAAATAAATTTGCTGTTGTGGGGAGCACCGTCGCCTCCCACCTCGGGGGCCGGGTGTGCATTGTGTTTGCATTGTCTCCCCAACATTTCGAAAACATGCAGATTAGGCTAACTGGCGTCCCCAAATTGCCATGCGCTTCCGGAGCAATGTCCTACCATGGCTACCATCACCACTGGTTTCCACCGTCCACTATTGGACTATAGAGGTTCCTAGATGGATGGATGAATGGATGGAGCTATATTTGTATATGTTTAAATTTAGACTATCTTATCTGTATTCATATTTTTATGACTTTCCTAATACTGTACTATTATTACTAATATTCTAAGGATATTCCTCAAAATCCTGTTATTAATATACAGTCTGTTATAATCTGTTATAATGCTTCCTGGCCTTTTTCTCTCACCAGTACGGGTTTGTAGGTCATTGGCTGTCCCCTGGTAAAGAGACAGTCGGCGCACTGGATTTCGGTGGCGCTTCCACTCAGATTACATTCGAAACGAAGGAAAAAGTGGAGGACAAGAAGAACCTCATGACGCTGCAGCTGTATGGAAGGAACTACAGCATCTACACTCAAAGCTTCCTGTGCTACGGCAGGGACCAGATGTTACGCAAGCTGCTGGCTCACCTGGTTCAGGTACAGTAATTACTAGTTCTTCTGAAATCACATTTTTGTTGCTTCTAAGCAGTACCGGGTTAACAGTCCATGTTTCTTAAGCATACGGCAAGACACACCAAGTGTAACACTATACTAAGGGACTGGCAAAGTTTCAATAAATTATGTGGCGAGGGATGAGAGGTACTTAGTGCTCCCACACTAATCACGGCTCTACAGCCAATCAGGGGCATCCGTAAGCTCACGCAAGCGGAAGGAGCGGATAGCGCTGTCCTCCGAGTGTGTTACTCCGCCCCCAATGGTGTGTGAGCGAGCAGTTCGAAAAGATGCGGTCGGCTGGCATCACATGGTTCGGAGGGAACACGTCTTCGGCTCTCCCGGCTGAGTGGTAGTAGTAGCCTTAATGTGGAGCCCCCTAGTGACGGGGAGGAATTGGACATGACTAAAAAAAAAAGAATGTTTTACTGCGACAGGCTGCAAAGTGCTACAAAATTGTTTGTTTATGTAACAAACTCAGCAGCGACCTCATTTCCCCTCTCGTCTGTTCCAACCACTCAGCAATATTCAACATCAGCAGTATACAAATCACCGGCCTGATCATCTGTCATCATCATCTGCACCTGTTTCTCCCTGGTTCATGCCTTACATTAGATGATTTTTATGCTTGAATGATTCATAGGTCACTTTGTGGCTTGACAAGCAAAAACATTTCTCTGAAACTGCTCAGGTTTACAGGGACTAGACTGAAAATGGCAGACAAATGACACCAAGTCTGGTGCTTTATTAGACTTTTCACAGTACCGTACATTATCTGGAACTTTTAGTATGGATCCGTGTGCTGATCTTATCCATGCTACAGCCAACATTATTTGTGTTTAATTATCGCTACTGGTATTATTATTTCCTTCGCCGACTGTTGCAGAGCATTTATAAACCTGGTTTAAAACCTGTACTTTTCCACCACATTTCTGTCCTTTTGTTTTGGTGGTGCCATGGTGGCTTAGTGGTTGGCACTGTTGCCCTGCACAAGACAAAAGACATGCAGATTAGGTTAATTGGCATTCCCAAATTGTCCGTAGTGGGTGAATGAATGTGTGTATCTGTGTGGATTAGATAGCCGTGTACCCATCTCGGGCCCTAAGTCTCCGGCGATAGGCTGAAGGCCCCTGCGACCCTGTTTACAGGATTATGTGATATAGACAGTGAGTGAGTGAGTCGACGGTAGCAGTTACTAGATGGCGAACCACAGTCTGCTCCGGAATAGGCTTTGTCTATTAGTGTAATATTATTTCACCAGCGTGCGCTGATGGTAATTTAATCTATTTGATTCCTTGTTCTCTTGTCTTTAGAGCTAATCCAAGTACACAGTCTGTGAGATGGGTTTAATGCCAAGTATTGGTGAACACTTGGTTTTTATCTGACACACCATTCAGTTCACAATTTTCCTTTTTTTTCCCCCAAATCCAAAGCTCATATGAAGGCCCTATTATAGGTACCCTTACTATTATTAATTAAAGCACTTTGGATGTACTGGCGGATGGAATCTGTTGTGAAAAATCACGAAAAACTGGGCCTGAGTTCACCCCGACCCGGCTCTATTGTCAATGAACTGCCCTCTAGAGATACATCTAGTGAATCATTAAAAACCTTACTGAATTTCTGCTCTCTCTCTCTCTCTCTCTCTCTCCGATTGTCGCTCAATTTTGCAAATACCGCCACAACAAAACCTTAAGCCTCGTCTCCTGAGTGCTATAACCTGGAATGAAGAAGATCGGTTAAGCCCTTGGGGAGCATTAAGGGTGTGTTTTTAGACCTGACAATAAAACTGACTTCCCCACAGGAAATTTCACTCTAAATTCCATCTAACAAGCCACCTTTCAAAAAACTCCCATCCATGCCCCAATTTTTGACATGCCACAAATTTCTCAGAGAAAGCAATAAGCATCAACAGTTCCTAAGATATTCCACTTTCAGAAGCAAACCTGTGCATTTCCATATAACTTGAGCTATTCAATTATATAACGAGCGTCTGTGAGACGGAGACAGAGAGAGATCATGTTACTGTACATTGTCTGTGTGCTAGTGAGACACATAAAGGCCTGTTGCTAGGACAACCTCCCCCTTCACTCACATATACACTGGATGCATCAGTCAGGATTCATATCTAAGGAAATGGAGGGAAGGGAGATTATTGAGCTGTTTTGATTTGGAAAGGCGGAGCATCATTATTCTACTACTTCACAGTTTGTCTAGGAATTATGCCTAGTCGTCTTAATTCTTTGGAGGTAAAACATCTGAAATATATTATCAGAGAATGTGAGTTATCCACTGTAACTGGTAAACAAGATTTCCACAAGAATCAGGACATAATAGCTCCTGTACTGTATCTGGGTTCAGTGGAAACGACCTTAATGTTGAAGGCTGCGTGTGATGAATTTCTAAACAAACTGGGAGATGTGCAGGAAATAATCTCAATGTACTCTACTTGTCTATGTGATATTCAGGGTAAAACTTTTAACTCTTATCGATCATGCAAGTCTGCTTATTGATTTTTTTTTTTCCATTGTAGTTGGCCCTTGTTGAGTTTGCTTGTTCTTCCCGTGCTTGCTGGGTTTCCTCCAGGTACTCCAGTGCTCCTCTCATACTCCAAAGCCATGCAGATTAGGCTAATTGGCATTACCAATTGGCGTGTAATGTGTAAACGAGAGTGTGAGTGCGCGATGCGCTGGATTCACACTTCATCCACGGTGTACCTCACCTCGTCATCCTGGAGACCCCAGGAGTGAGTGAATGTTTTTATTTCTCGAGATTGACATATCAGATCATTCAATCCGTGTTATTCCAGACTTGGAACTAGCACTGGTGATGGGCATAGGGTTAAGGGCCTTGCCCAAGGGCCCAACAGTGGCAGCTCAGCTGTGTTAGGGCTCGAAAGCCCTGGCCCTCAATACCGTTCTGCGAGGAGAGGGCACGTACGTTGGCTGTTCGCCGCTTCTCCACACTATCTCAATGTTATTGTGCCCTAGTAGCTGTTTTTTACTTACCAACTTTAATTTTTGACTTTGACATAATTTTTTGCATTGATTTGTTAATCTGTTGCTAGCCGTCGTACTCATTTTGCCTAGTGTTTGCCTGGGGCTGGGTATTAGCCGCCACAAGCGAATATCTGCCTCGATCAACGCTGTCGGCTTTGTCGACTTCATTTCTGGGGCTGTTGGTGGTGGACCTGCTGCTGTGGTCTCCCCCGGTGTACATCGCTGCTCTGCAGCTGTGTGCATATGGAATATGGCTAAGGGGATCAGATCATATCCACCTGCCGCCATGCTCCAGTATTCATCATCGCAGCTGCTGGAACTCAACAACCACAGCCTACCATCAAAGATTGGAGATATTAAACAACTGGGACTCCTCCGTCGACCCCGCTACGTCCATAGGGGGTCCGGCCGGTGGTTTGTTTACAACAAGACTGAAAGCTCCATTCCATCTCTGTAGTCAGCAACTCGCTCCGTCGCAGCTCGATCACGGCATCCGAGCACCGTCACCATGGAGACTAAAACCTGATGCTTACTCTGTTTTAAATGATTCTTGCCCTCCTGGATATACTTACCTTGAAAAAGCCTGAACAACTGGTCGCGGTAGGGGTTTGGTTCACCAGATTTGAAACTGTCATCACTCCCTATCCCGAAATTGTCTACCTTTGAATGTCTGGCAGGTAAATGTAAGCATCCACTCTCTAGGCAAGGCAAGGCAAGGCAAGTTTATTTGTATAGCACATTTCATACACAATGGCAATTCAAAGTGCTTTACATAAGAGAGAAGAAAATAGTGATAAAATAAAATAGAAAAAGTTATAAAATGGCTGAAATAATAATAATAATAATAATTTTAAAAAAAAAATGTAAAATTTAATTTCAAATACTTTTAAAACTAATTAAAATTTGATTTAAAATCAAAATAAAACAGTTAAAAATATTAAATAAACATAAAATAATTCAGTCAGTTCGGACGTATAGTAGCACAGCGCTTATTCAATAAATGCACAGCTAAACAGATGAGTTTTAAGTTTAGATTTAAATGTGACTAATGTTTTTGCACATCTGATATCATCTGGAAGCTGATTCCAACTGCGGGCAGCATAATAGCTAAACGCAGACTCCCCTTGTTTTGTGGCTTGATCCTAATGATCTGAGCGCTCTGTTAGGTTTATATTCAGTGAGCATATCTGCAATGTATTTAGGTCCTAGGCCATTGAGTGATTTATAAACAAGTAAAAGTACTTTAAAATCTATCCTGAATGTTACAGGCAGCCAGTGTAAGGACCTGAGGACGGGTGTGATGTGCTCAGATTTTCTGGTTCAAGTCAGAATTCTGGCAGCAGCGTTCTGGATGAGCTGCAGCTGTCTAATGGTCTTCTTGGGAAGGCCAGTGAGGAGACCATTACAATAATCCACCCTGCTGGTGATAAAGGCATGGACAAGTTTCTCCAAGTCGTGATTGGAGACAAAACGTCTAATTCTTGCAATGTTTTTGAGATGATAGTATGCTGATTTAGTTACTGCTTTGACATGACTACTGAAACTAATGTCTGTCTCCAGAATCACCTCAAGATTCTTAACTTGGTTTTTAGTTGTTTGACCCCTAGAGTGAAGGTATGCATTCACCTTCAGAGCTTCATCTTTGTTTCCAAATGCAATGACTTCAGTTTTCTCCTTGTTTAACTGAAGAAAATTTTGGCACATCCAAATGTTAATTTCATCAATGCATTGGCAGAGGGAGTCTACGGGGCTATAATCATTTGGAGATAAGGCTAGGTAAAGCTGGGTATCATCAGCATAGCTGTGATAGGCAATTTGGTTCTTTCTCATTATCTGACTTAGTGGGAACATGTACAGGCTAAACAGGAGTGGTGCAAGAATTGAGCCTTGTGGGACTCTGCATGTCATGGACGTCCACTTAGACTTGTGCTCTCCTATACTCACATAATAACCTCTCCCTTCTAAGTATGACCTGAACCATTTGAGTACCATCCCAGTAAGCCCGACCCAGTTTTCCAGTCTTTCTATTAGTATGTTATGATCGACAGTGTCAAACGCAGCGCTAAGATCTAGCAGTACCAACAATGATATTTTGCCAGAATCAGAATTTAAACGAATATCATTTATTATCTTTATGAGCGCTGTCTCTGTACTGTGATGCACTTGGAAGCCAGATTGAAAACTGTCCAGGTATCCATTTGAGTTTAAGTGGTTGTTCACCTGATAGAAGACAACCTTTTCAATAATCTTGCCTATAAAAGGAAGGTTTGATATTGGCCTGTAGTTATTTAGTATGGAATTATCAAGATTATTCTTTTTCAGAAGTGGCTTAACAACTGCAGTTTTCAAAGAGTTTGGAAAAGTCCCAGAGAGAAGTGAGGTGTTCACCACTTCTAAAAGATCTGTTTCCAAACAGTCAAACACACTGGGGGAAGTGTGTCAAGGTCGCAGGTTAACGATTTGAGGAGCTGTACTATTTCTTTCAAGATTTTGCTATTAATTGCTTGAAAGACAGACATAGTTACTGTTTGAGGTTGTGTTTGAGTTTTTCTGGTCTCTGGACAACACATGAACACATGATAAATGGTAAGATAAAATACAGTGTAAAAGGCATTATTGTGTACATAGTAATAAGCTTTTCATTAGTAAAATAGACCCTTCTGAATTTCAGTAAATAAAATGAAAGTAGTATACCCATCTTCTCCTTTTGTGTAAATAGTTTTGCTGCGTGGGGGTTGCAGGGCAGGGTCCAGGCTGCAGTAGGGCAGTAACTCTGGGTACAAGAATGCCGACCTAGTGGCAAACAACCAGGCCAGGTGAGCTGGCAGAAGCGGGTAGCGGTTCACTGCAGAGATGGATACACAAAGACATTTTTGACAACAGAAAACTTCCTGTTCTCAGCTATATGTATAAGTAACACTACAAATGGTTAAAAATATACATCCCAATTTCAGAAATAACTAAGGAGATTACTGAAATTACAAAAATTGGGTAAAGAACTGTCCAACGCATTATGAAAACCTGGAAGGATAGGGCCATCAACTTTGTGAAAGAAATGTGAATCAAAAAAAAAAAAAAAAATAGACAACGTACACAGCAGCCGCCTCCTGCCCCACTTGTTTGCAAGCAAGTAGGTGTGTGTGTGTCCATGCACTTGGTGTGAAAGTCTTTCTACACAGCTTTGATATACAAGTGTTTTGATATACAAGCACGCTTCCAGAATGAATTGTGCTTGCAATCCAAGGTTCAACTGTATAATATTTCTAATAATTAATTGGATACAAATAAGCAACACTACTGAACATATAAGATAAACAGATACTTTAAAAGGTACTACATAGACTGAAATATTTTTCATGGTCATATATTCCTTGGGCTAATGTGCATCTATCTGCCTCAAAGATGTGTGGGACCGCCTCTGAAGCATGCTGTGAGTATTGACCACTTGGGCATTGTGCCAAACTGGAAAATAGTTTAGCATGGTAGTATCCAGTTTGGCACAGTTAGTTTTCTTTTCAGTTAGTTGCCTTTACGTGGAATTGGAACAACATAATTATATACATTTTCCTCTTTTATTTTAAGGAGAACCAGAACTTTGTACATATTGTGCAAATAAATTTGTTTTAATAAAAATTAATTTAGGGTCATGTCGCAAAGTGTCTCACCAGCAGGTGATTGTGTAGTTTTGGACTGAGGAATGGGTCTTTTCTCCAGCTCGTCCAGCAGGTCCAGAGATGGCTGTAGGTTACACACCCGGAACGCACTTTTGAATCCAGGCTCAACCACTGCTCTCATCTGCTCTGCCCGCTCTGCAAACGACTGCAGCTCGGTCTAAAACAGCACAGAAAATCAAACCAGAATTAATACTTAATTTTTTCCCCATCAAGTGAGGGTATGCCACAAATAGACAGTTTTCAGCTTTCCATGTATCTCAATCGAACTCCGCCCTTTCACTGTCCACTTTGAGCTATTCTCACAGATCCTTTTTTCGTCCCACTTCCCCTATTAGAAATAATAAGTCTTTGATATTTACCAAGAATAGTTTGGTGGTGGTGGCATGGCTCTTCAGTGCCTCAACAGGACTACACAGCATGTTCACCTGTGTCAACAACTGGACATGCTAAAACACAAACGCATACAGTGAGCCCTCACATTTTTAAAAGATTAAGACAGGTAGTGTGAGACACTTCTGAGTCAGGACAAACCACAATGTCTATACAATGTATATACAAGTTCACTTGTGCTCACTTGCTGGATCTGCTGTTGCAGCTGCTGCTTCTGAGTAGGAGTCACCATCAAGGTACTAGGCGGAGGGATGAGGAGCATGGCCGGTCCTGGTACATTTTGGTGAGGTTGGCCCTGGTGTTCTCGACGCTGCTGGAGAAGGTCAAGCTGCTCACGGACTGTACGCCTACACATGGTCAACATGTGGGCCAGTGGCTCCTCAAATCTGGGCATACACAGGATAGTTGTTATAATATTGTAATTGCATTTTAAGACATTACTGTTATAAGTTTATGAATGTTGACACATTTTTGTTCATCTGTTCATGACCGTTTGTTCTATGCATGCACAGCATAGACCAACAATGGTGCATGCTGATAGACAAAACATACAGTTAGTCAATCATACATTTTTAATTATTGATACCAATATACTGAGCATTACGGCTTTTTAAATCATGGCTGATCAATTGATTTTATAACAGGGGACACCAGTGAGTTTATTTTTGTTGTGCCTTAGACATGGTTTAGCCACAAGGTTGGAAGCACAAAATTGTATAGATGTCACTGCATGCTGTAGGATTACAATTTGCCTTTACTAGAACAAGAAGAGTCGGTTATGCCTGTCTGTTATGACTGGGTGACCCCAAATATACACTCACACAAACCTTTCAAAGGAGATGTTAAAACAAGAGACCAAGTTACAGTAAAACAGTAACTAATATTGAATAAAACCTTGCAGTGTTTAAACTACAGTCAGGCCTAAACAAATGTAATTAAACATGGCATTATTTTACCGTTTTAAGAAATCATGCTTTTTATGAAGCATTGTGTTTCATTCGTTACACCTGTATCCTCTCACCAGAGGACAAACAGCACCAGGGCCTACATGTGTTTGAGCATGTATGAACTGTAGCTCTCAAGTGTTCACAGCTTGCTCTCACTCTGCTACAAGACAAGTGACACTTTGAGCACTTCTCTATGCCTCCCTACCCAAACAGACACAGCACATCTCTGCTGCTCTGTCCCAAAGGGAGGACTGTGTGCATTTGTATAAAAATTATAGTAGGAAAGGTTAACAACAACTGAGCTCTTATGTTGTTAAACGATATTAATAGGTTATAT
Organism: Clarias macrocephalus; assembly: GCA_011419295.1. Classification (NCBI taxonomy): domain Eukaryota; kingdom Metazoa; phylum Chordata; class Actinopteri; order Siluriformes; family Clariidae; genus Clarias; species Clarias macrocephalus. Next base: position 97,083 of record JAAGKR010000948.1, read on the forward strand.
TTATGAGTGATATTCTGTTAATGAGAAAACCTTACTGAGCTTTGCTCCTTGGGCTAATGCGCATATATCTGCCTTAAAGATGTGAGGGCCACCTGCTTACAACAGCATGCTGTGAGTATTGACCACTTGGGCATTGTGCCAAACTGGATACTACCATGCTAAATAGTTTAGCTGTATTCCTCTGGCGCCATTACTGCTTAAGCATACTATGTAGTTTAGGGAAAAAAATAAAAATAAAAAAACAGTGAACTCTTTCAGAATGTGCACCAATGCTTGCTTGGGCAGATTATCTAAGAATATATTTTACCTTCCACTGATGAATGACATGATTACACTTTGATTAGGTAGGTGTTGATTGACAAAACAACTTGAGCAGTTCGAGAAAGGCAAGCTTAATTACTATGACGCCAGTTTTGCCTTAGAAAAGGGTAATAAAAAAATTGGTCTGTTAGATTGTTCCTTTCATTCTGGATGACACAGACACCTTCTGGTGTATCGCCATAATGTGTTCTGCTGAATACGCGCTCTAATGCACCCTCACTGATTCACAGACACGATAGCAGATGCTAAATAAAGCCCTGTGTAAGTGGAAAGTAACAGGGATGGTTGACAGATGCTGAGAGTATATGTGTGTTAGAATGAAATGTTCTTTCATGTTAAAATGACTCATGAGTTTTCTAGACAGGTAAAATGTGGTATACCGAATGGCTTGGGGGACATTGAATTTGGCTGTGCTTTGTGAGGACACTTTTTCCTGCTCCTCATCTTCCTCATGGGCTTCTTCATCCTCATTTACTCCAATCTCATCCTGGAACTAAGAATAAAACAAAACAAAAAAGTCAGCACAGTGGAATGAAATGTGAAGAAAGTATAATATCAGAATAAGACGCTGTTTTTAAATAATGGACTTTGTCAGTTCCTTGACAATCATTTTACCGTCTCAAACAGCTCCTCCATGAGCTCATTCACTTCCCTCTCTGCAGACAAAAATAGGTAAAGAAGTGATTATGCTATTCACCCATGCAACATCTCTGATCTGTTCTAATGAGCAGATTTGTTCTGCTTACTTTTTTGTTACTACATTTACAGAAATTCACAAGTCAGAGTAAGGGCCTGACATGACTCACTTGTAATACGAACTGCTCGGTCATTGCGGTAATCCTCTAAATCAGGCTCATCAAGATCATCAAGAAAGTTATATTCAGGATCATCATCATCCTCCTCATCACCCTCTTCTGAAAACAAACAATAAAAGGTTAAAGAGGTTAAAAAGGAAATTACTTTTTCCATTTTAAGCAGCAGTACATTTCATATTGGTTGTCAAATTCACTAGGGGCTGAAGATCAGCAAACAACTGAATGGAATGAGTGTTTTTTCTTCACAAATTTGTAAAAATCATTTTTTGAAAAAAAAAAAAAAAGTAAAGGCTTTCTTTGATTTTGTTTGGATTTTTCCTCCAATTTTCTCCATAATTTATTCATGGCCAAATCCAACTGGTCAGGCTGGTCTCCCAATCACATGACAAGTACTGACCAGGGAGGGCAAAGACTATCATGTGTTTCCCCAGAGCCATCTGAAGCCAACCCAATAAAACACAGGAAAATGTTATGCACCCACTTCTACCTGCATTTATGCTTATGCTAATGTTGTTTTTCTTGATACGGGAGGGAAAGTATGCTATTCCTTCCTCCTAGAAAAGTCAGATAATTTTTGCTCTATGGCTGATGGCCATGAAGAAATAGAACATCTAAAATCACTATAATAATGTGCATGAGATTTTTCACAAGAGATACTTTTGCTTTTTACTTTAGTTAAAGACAACGTGCAGCTCTATCCTTTGTTGCAGATCTGACCTTCGTTACCCAGGTGTGATGTCATGAGGCCCTGCAGCCACTGGCTCCACTCTTTGTCCTCCAAAGCTGAGACGCAATCATACATGTCCGGTGTGATGTCAGGAGCCTTAAGCTCTGCCTCCAGCTGGTCTAAAGGGACGTCCCTCAATGGACGCTTGGATCGTGTCCGGCATGCCACCAAGCTCTCGTTAGCATTCTCACCACTGCTCATAGCCTGAGAGAGAGAGAGAGAGAGAGAGAGAGAGAGAGAGAGAGATCAGATTTTACAAATACAATGCTCTCACTCAGAGTCGAAAGGAACTGAAATAAGTTGTGTAATGGATAATTGGGGTTTGCCAAAAAGAGTTCAGTTGGCATCATGCTGTAATGCATTATGCTCACTTTATGTAAATTTATAAGTGCACAAGAAAGGCACAGCTGTAGAGTCTAAGCTGGGGTGCTCATGCCCTTGGTTTAAAACTGAGCCAGTGTTTCAACAATTGTAACAAGGTTTATCCTATTCTCCAATAACCTCTATACCTGGTAAGGCTCCATGCAGAGGGGACTGAGCTCCAGCTCTTCATCTACTGCATGCAATTTCTCCATAAATGAATCAAGAGTCTTAGAGGACCGAACAGGTACACCAGATAGGGAGGGTGGAGCAGGAGGGCCCATAGGCACTGCTTCCACTTTCAAGTGCCTCGGCTTCTTGAAAAGAGCAAGAAAGGAGAAAAAAGTATGAAAGATTGCATTTGCATGCTTGTTTAGACTAATGATGTACAATGGAGAAACTGAATTGAAGTTTAAAGCTTGAAAATCGTTTCTAATTTTGCTTTAGAAAAATGTCAGTTACACAGGCACTCAAACCCACTGTCTCAAACATTGTAAACATCACAAATGTTCTAAATGCTTATTGTGAAAAAACATGAGTGCTATAAAACTGTCATATGGTACCATTCGTGGACTGTTGCCTCTTTCTTCATCGCACTCTGAGAGCTCTATAGGTGTGCATGAGCGAGTTGGTCTACTGATACGTGGTGATGATGCTATACTATCCATGTCACTCTCGAGGATAGTCTGTATGTCACAAATATACAATCAGTTGCATTAAGATCGTTTCTAGAATCACACATTTTATGCCCCTTAAAGTTGCTTTAGAAAATCCATAGCATAAAGAAGAAAGATTTGCCCACCTCTTCTGCAGTCTCATCCTCTTCATCCTCATCAGGGTAATACTCTTCATCTGAAGAGTCTTCTTCATCCTCAAGAGGAATGTCGACAAACTGAGGAGGCTAAAAGAAAAGATTTCACAGAGTCTTCAATTTAAATAAGATGTTGGAAAATTAAATGGAATTGATGAGGTAATGATGGCTCAGACGTCATGATTCTATGCTGATTATCTACATAGCTGTAATTCTGTGGCTGAGAGTCACATATATATTATGAAGAATTGGACATGCAGTACAAAAACAGTATTGTGCCTCATTTGTAACACAAAAGCGAAACTAGCCATTTCTATTGTTATAAAACATGAAATCATATGAATTGTTTCTTAATTCTCTTCCACTGTATCCTAAGTCCTCGGTTTGGTTGCTACTAAAACAAACTACAGTGGAACCTTGGATTGTGAGTAACGTGGATTGTGAGTGTTCCGCACAAGCAAAGATTTTTAATAAATTTTGAAGACATGACAAACGAGCAAGACTTGGTTTACGAGTCCTGAGTATCAAGTAGCACGCATGCGCTTCTTGTTTTGATGCCGAGCGTCACGTGGTCACAACTGAGCCAACGGTTTTTCTATCTCTCTTGCGCTGCATTCAACATTCGTGCACGCGTGTACTGTTTACTATAACACTGTGACAACGTGTGTGTGCGTAAAACATTTTATTTTGTGTCTGTATGCGTGTGTGTACATGCATTATAACACACACGTGTGCGCGCATGTAAGGCAAAAGCAAGTCTCATTAAAGAGGTTAAAGATTCATTTTCTCTCTCTCTCCATCAGCCTGCTCTTTGTGCCTTCGCGGACACATTCTCTCTCTCTGCTCTACACAGAAACACTGCTCTGTCGCGATTAATTTGTTTTATTTTTACTTTACAGCAGTTATTCCGTTAGTGTGTCGCTCAGTCGAGTGTCATTAGAGAGATTTCTTGTTTATTTTTCAGTTTTTTTCAGTGTTTCCATTGTGTGCGCGCATGTGTGTGAAAAGAGTCCAGGAAGGATAACTGTGTAAGACGAGAAGAAGGAGAGGGGAGGAGTTACTTAGCGCGCACACACACACACACACACACACACACACACACACACACACACACAGCTCCTGCGTGCACAAACGGAAACATTTACCTGTCAAGATTTATTTTTACTTTTTTTTTTTTTTAAAGGTAAAGTGCAGGTTAAGTTTATATTTTGTGTTAATTATTTTTATGTATTTATTATTTTGAGCTGTGGAACGAATAATTTGAGTTTCCATCATTTCTTATGGGAAAATTTGGTTTACGAGTGTTTTGAAATACAAGCCCGCTTACGGAACGACTTATGTTCGTAATCCAAGGTTCCACTGTAGGTGTTAACACGACTCAATGATATCAGAGCTGAAGACAGGATCTAGGAGTTAAAATATTGTAAACTTAAAATAAAAGTAAAGTAAAGAGACAAACCTCAAAATCTAAATCATATTCTGATATTTTGAATTCATCTTTTTATAAATTTAAATATACAAGGTGGAAAGCATACCTTTATTTCTTTCGATTTCTTAATAGGTGAGATATTCCAATTAGGAATTCCCTGAAAGAAAGTCAAACATGTTAAATAATACCCATTGGTTCAACATTGACAATGTCAACAAAGAAAAACTACAATAAAAAGACCAAACTCACCACCCCTTTCTCAACAACCTCTTTGAGCTTTGACCGTGTCATTTTGGGTTCCTGCGTTGACCAAATAAAAATGAAAAAAGAAACAGTAGCATATTTTTAATTATGCATACAATAATATATAATAAGAAATATCAAGGCAGGAAACTGACATAAACCTTAAACATAAACAGTGAAATGACACGTACAAACATGGGCATGTCCTGGGTCTCTCGGATAGCAGCTTTCATCATGGCTACTACATGTTCATTTGTGATCACCTCCTATGGACATCAAAGCACAAAACACTCTGTAAACATTCCTTCCATAAATAGATAAACCTCATATTTAAAAAAGAAAAAAAATATTCAGCATAAACCAACTCTGTTATCAGAAGCTCTGTATGACCTACATGTATGATACTGCGCACATGGACTGAAGTGAGGTTGTGCTGTTTCGACTTAATGGCTAAGTCCCGGTCCAGTTTTCTGAACTCTTCCTCACCGTCTTCATCCTGGCTGGATTCTTCAGCATTTCTCTCATTATTTGAGATTGCTCTGCTATCATTTGTTAGCAAACCTTTCATTTGTTTTCCTCCACTCTTTTTCCTCAGCTGCTCTGGTTCTTGGGTTCCCTCTTCATCTACAGACAAACCACAACAAAAGAGCAACAAAATCAACTCATTATACTGTTATCATGCTTTAGATATACAAAATTGAAAATAATGGAGTTAACTTACCAAGTGTGATGACAAGTCCCACCTCTGTGTCCACCTCTGACTGAAGAGGGGATGACTCCGGACTTCTGGAAGACTGTACCATGTCAAGTCCAATCTGAGCATTACCTAAAGGAAATAAGAACAGAATAAAGGATGATAGAGAGAGATTCACTAATTAATAAGATCATTCAGTGTAATTAAAAATATTTCAAATCGTCACAACACTCAAGTAATGTGATAAGCAAGAAACTCCACTTCTACATGTCTCTGGGAATATACTGGACACAGATTGTTGACAAATTAAAGGAAAACTAGGTGGCTCTCCTACAGTATGCCGTGGGAGATTTTGGTTGGCAAAGATGGGTCCACTTTTCTCCTTACACAGAAGTGCACTGCACAAAAACGGATTCATCATCTTTACTCTATGATAAATCATTTCGATCCTGGCAGAAGAGCTCTATTTAAAATGACAACATTCCCATTCACAAGATAATTGGAAACACTGAATTTTTTGTTTTTTTGTAATAATGATCTCAGATCATGTACAGTTGCTGTCATTCACCACATAAAAAGGTACTAGGTGGAATCAAAAAGTTACTAGTAAAAGAGACTAGTTTTGGAACAGGCCAACAGATGGCAGCAGAAGGCTGAGGCAGCAGGGAGCACAGCGAGCCAGGGAGCACAGACCTTCATAAGTCAGTGTGCCAAAAGACATTGCCCTGTGCACATCAGGAGTTGTGCAACTGTTGCTATTCTGACCATATATGTTACCATGTATGCTATTTAATCATGGACAGCAAGTTAGAACCAAGAGCAAATGTAAAAATTTACGTGAAACTGGGCAAATCTGACAAATTTTACATGAATCGGCAAGTTTACGATGATGCTGAAATGAGCTCTTCGAAGCATTTTGAGCGGAAAGCGTGCTTCAAGAGCACAACATCACTGGAAGACAAAAGATCAGCTCAGCCCCCAAAAGTGTGGAAACCATTCTACAACTTGTGCATGAGGATCGTCGGAGAACAATCTACAATGTTGCTGCCATTGTGTGTGTGTCATACGGAACAGTCCAGGCAATCTTGAAATTAAGGATTAGCTATCCTAGAAATTTGGTTTAACCACCTTAATATCTGGCAATATCTGACACATTTCCTACCAAAATAAAATAAAAGATTGTGTTATTTATGTCAATATTAAAATTTGTAGTTTTTAGGGGCTGACCTACATACACGATGGGATTTGGCATGTTACACACAAAAAGAATCAGTCATCATCACGTTTTTCATTTTCTAAATAATCAACGAACTGATTTGACATGTTTCCAAATTTGCTGGCTATTCAAATTTGTGCACTGAAAGCTCAGCACATTGGGAATAGAAGACAGGGTACAGGTAGGCAGAACTATGATCACATAATTACAACTACCACCCTTAAAGTTCATCTTACCGCACCTGTTTCTTGCACATGACACTTAAATCTAGGTGAAAGCCTTCTGGGTGATGATGTTTTTGGGACATTTCTCTTGCCGGGAGTGAAAATCCTCTTGTTTGGACTGAAGCTCTGTCTGGTTTCAAAAGATCTTGATTCCTTCTTGGTAACTCTTGCATGTATAGGCTCTGGAGAGCTGGACTTACGTTTCCGGCTCATTTTCATCTCGATTCTAGGTGTAACGAAGAGAGACAATTATAGAAAATTTACTTGTCCTGTGTTTTATATAGGAGGCTTATTTTAATGATGAATTTACACAAAACCTGAAAAAGCACTAGCAAAAAGCATGTTACATTACATTTATAAGGACTAGCAATGTTAACAACAGATTTGAAATCACTTTATTTAATGCACTCAGAAAGTGTTGTTAATTACTTGAAATGTGTGTGTTAGAGCTGAAGAAACACTAAATTGTGTAGGACAGGGAGTTACTCCCTTACTAGTAAAAGAGACTAGTTTTGTAACAGACCAACAGATGGCAGCATAAGGCTGAGGGAGCAGGGAGCACAGACCTTCATAAGTCAGTGTGCCAAAAGACACTGCCCTGTGTACATCAGGAGCTGTGCAACTGTTGCTATTCTGACCATATGCGTTACCATGTATGCTAACAGACCAACATTTAATCATGGACAGGGAGGGAAAAAATGCTTTAAAAGCTGCTTTGTGAATTGCTCGGATCACCAAGAAACTGTTTTGGAGAATGCCATAAGCAGCAATAAAGTGAGGAAAACATTCTAAAGTAAGTTTGGCGTAAGAAATCTCTGCCCTCATACTTTCTACGTCAGGTGAAGTAACAGTCAGTCTCATACGTATGGCAAATATCTCATCCATACCGCGTCGCTCTCGGTACGTCTGAATAAATCCGTGTGGAACACCAAGGTTAATGTGTGTTCTTTTCACACTGAATGAAAGAAAGCCGTCTCTTTAGTCAGCAAAGTTACGGGATGCCATGTCTGGAAAAAGCCTAAACGTTGTACCCATTGTTACGTGTAAACTGACTCAACCTGGTGGGTTTATTTCTTATTACCTACGAATGGCGCATACTGTACCTCCGGTTCATTGATTTGTTTTGGCTGAAAAGCACCAGTTCAGCTTGGTTGGTAAACAACATGCACAAGACTAGCTAAGCAAACACTATTCGTTATATTTGTACCCCAAGGTTGCTTCAATTTAGAAAATGGTTCCCTGACTGTACGGTGTAAATGGCCTTATTATTTCTTTTGAAGTAATAAACTGCTTACCCTTAAGACAGTATTAGTAGCCATCAGTAGCTAGCAACCCGAGCCACAACAAAACGATAGTTGGCGAGTGTTGCAATCATTTCCGTCCGCGAAAGCTAGCGGCTGAAATAAACAGTACCGCCCCCTACAGGAGAGCCTCATAGTAACCATGGAGAACAGAGCCAACGGACCGGAAAGAAGCTCCAGTTGGGTTACTGGCAGGGCTGAAAATGCACAGGGGTTCATATTAGAATGTAATATCACTATCATCGGTATTTTAAGGTGGTTTAAATATTATATTCCTGTGTTGTGGGTAAAAAATGTAACCAAAAATCAAAGCACATGCAAAAAGTAAAACACTGCAAAATCAAACACAAAATGTCAAAGCACATGCAAAAAATAAAACACTACAAAACCCCAAACACAAAAAATCAAAACACATGCAAAAAGAAATTGGCAAAAAACACACAAAAAATTCAAAGGACATACAAAAATTAAAACACCGCCAACCCAAAAATATACAAAATCAAAGCACATGTAAAGAGGAAAATTCTGTAAATACTAGAACACAGAAAAGAGTCAAAGCAGATGCAAAAAGACAAACACCGAAAAAGAAATTCACTACACAGAAAGAGCTGCAGGACGGTAGGTGGAGTGATGAGCTAGGTTTGACCAGGCAGTCAGACAGAGTCAGACTAGAAAGTACCAATGAACGAGACATTAATCAGTATTTCCGAAAAGTGAATGAGCAAAATTGTTTTAAAGTTTTTTTAAACCATTGTGCTGTGTATTATTACATATCTGTAATAATAAGTTAATTACAAAAAGTTTACATAAAGTTTAAAATCTGCTGTAAAATGTATCATAACTTAAACCTGAAATAAAGAATAAATTAATAAAAACATTGACAGAACACATTCCAGAGGTCCTCAAGGTTGAGAACAGACATTATAGATTTAACCCCCCTCAGTCTCTGCTACAGATGCTGCAGCCAGAAAATATTGTTCTAGTGTTTATGTATTATACTTTTAATAGCTCTGACCTCCAACCCGCTGAACGTATTTTCTCTGTGACTGCATTTTATTAATTGCCTATTAAACGCTATCTCTTTCGCCCAACCATGTCTCTACTTCATCTTCCAAAAGTCACCACCCCGTAGAGCTTCGTTACCCTGGCAGAGGCCTCGAGGCCTCAAGTCCGCAGAAGGGAGTCAATATTTTTCGACAATAATGACGCAATGACGCATGGTAAGGGGAGAATGGTACAGGACAATTGATGCTATAAGGGGGATTATTTCCTATTGATTGTCCCTGCAGTTTATGGCAACTGCGTTTCGGGTCCCCTGTTTGTTTGTTTGTTTGTTTATTTATCTGTCTATTGATCCATTTTAATGTACACATGCAATATACTTTACACATCAATTATGGAATGGTTTAGAATGAACATGTTAAATAGCAAAAACTAGATGAGTAAGAGCTCTTCCCTGTAGTCAGAAATTAGTTTATTTTTATGATTTTTGGACTAAAATAAAAGACAATTAAAACATGCTCTTAAAAAAACCTGAAAAGGCATATGTCTATAAATTTAAATGGACTTTCTTACAAAGGACATTTTATTTTCTGTATGCTGTTATTATGAACTTTACTTATAGTCACATTGTTAGAGAACGAAATTAAAGAAAAAAGCTGTAAAAGTTTCAAGGATTTCAAATAAGTATAAATAAATCAATTCGTATATATATAAAAAGATTCAATGGTACTTTGTTGCAAGAGGTCTTTATACTGTACGTATCCTATTACACTTACTACACACACAAAACGGTCATTATATTATATAAATATAATATTTCTATTTATAACTGTTTTAGCTTTGATTTTGGCCACATTTGTCATGGGATAGTTTTATAAAAAAAAACTTTTTTGTTGTCACAACATTTGAGGTTCAGTAATTTTTGGCAAAGAATTGATGATGAGTCAAATCACTCTATACAGTCTTCAACACTTTCATCTGATTTTTGTGAGTAAAAATGATTCCACATGCTCACAGAACTGCTTCTTCACTATTAGAGCCTAATAAATATTGGCATTGTCATTCTGGAATATATAGTCAACGACCAAAAGTGCATTTATGGGATATTGTGGTCATTCAGTATGTTCAAGTTGTCAGCTGACATAATTTTAATGCTCCTAAGCAAATACTACAATTTTATTAATTTTTTTAGTGATTCGCAGTCACAAAAACACAACTTACATTTAAGCCTCATTTCTGCAAATTTGTCATGTTTACAGGTTTCATTGTTTATGTGTACAAATGCAAGTCCTAATGCAATCTATTGCCTTGAGTTACAATGTTTTTAATTCATGCAACAGGGTTTTGTTTGATTGATTGTTATTTATTCTTTATGATTCACAGGGAATCCCCATATACTGAGACTCTTAAAAGAACCATTCGTAGGTCCCACCGAGATTTGAACTCGGATCGCTGGATTCAGAGTCCAGAGTGCTAACCATTACACCATGGAACCGCTAGGGCACCAAGTGTTTAGATGACTCCAGTTATTCCGTTGGTGTCCTTACTACAATAAAGCAATAAAGTTTCAGAGATATTTGTAAACATTCAAAACACTTCCCATTTAGTGTATGCATTTTTAGTTGATAGTAATTTTGGCCTTGTTTGTTTAAGAAGTGAATTACAGTTTGCTAAATGTGCTGGTTCCATGGTGTAATGGTTAGCACTCTGGACTTTGAATCCAGCGATCCGAGTTCAAATCTCGGTGGAACCTCTGGATGTTTTATGTGGAAATGCACCTCGCCTAAACCTTCTATACCTTAGTGATGAGAATCTCCAGTCACCTCCCAATATGATATAATAACGATACCTAGATACCGCTTCCATTATAATTGCGGTTCTATAAGTATCACAAGTTCATCAATATCCCCATCCCACATTATTATAATTTGTATTTATTTATTTATTTTTACATATTTAAACATAAAAAATGATTAATTAAATGTAGCCAGTTCATTATAACATCAGATTCCTCACTTAAAAATCAAGGGCAGCATTTAAAAAAAATACAAACTAACTACAAATACAAGAGTTGAACAGTTAATCGACCAGCATGTATTTCTTTCACACTATGATGAAGAACTTTGTAATACAAAAACTATGGTAGATTATTCCCAGTTACATGATAGTCCGCTTGATTTAACACGAGGGTTCTTTCAATTAGCTGTGTATTCACCAATCTTAATGGAAGCTGCAAAGATAGATTTATACGAGCTACAGCGCCATCTGTTGGTGGTACGATTCTTTGACTATGAGTTGAAGTCTTTTTTACTCTTCAATAACACGCAGTTTGTCGTCCAAGTATTCTAATAAATCCTGTTCTAGAGCAAAACCAATTTTAAAATGAACGCTTGAAAATGTTTCTTTGTAAAAAGTTTATCTAAAAGTTATTATTTTTAAAGGAAATGTTTTAAAAAGCATTTGTTATTATTCGATTTTTTAGAGTTTTAATCTGGGGTCCTTACGGATTGAGTCCTTGAACACGTAACCTGCCCCTAGCGGTTCCATGGTGTAATGGTTAGCACTCTGGACTCTGAATCCAGCGATCCGAGTTCAAATCTCGGTGGGACCTACAGATGGTTTTTTAGGAGTCGCAGCAGATGGCGATTCCCTATAAATCACGGAGAGTAAAAAATTATCAAATAAAACCTTCTTGCATTAATTAAAAACATTGTTACTCAAGGCAACAGATTGCATAAGGTGTGTGTACACATAAACAAAGAAACTTGTAAACATGACAAAGCCCTATTTTCAAAGTTTTTAGCACAACTAAGTTGTGTTGTGCTGTTAGCCACTATCTCAGTCTACCACTCACTTTTTTTTTTTTACTGCTGCCACTGAATATTCATCCTCATTTGCCTATATTTGCACATATTCATCTCATTCTTTAAATATATTCATATTATTTGTCTTCTTTTTTTAAATCCCTGTAGGATGGTTTTATTTTATTGATTGTTTACTCCGTGATTTGCAGGAAATTCCCACATGACTCTTAAAAGGAACGCAAATAGGTTCCACTGACATTTGAACTCATTCATAGTCAAGTGTTAACCATTACATCATGGCAGCACAATGTCAAACACTTGAGGCGACTCCAGTTGATGGCTCCACAAATGATTGTCATTGCCATACTAAGTAATACTTGGCAAAAAAAAAAGAAAAAAGAAAAAATGCTTCTTTAACGGTTGACGTTTTCACAAATATATGTAACCATGTAAAATGTTTTTTTTATTTAAAAACTTAAAAGCAATTGATTAGTGCTTAAAAAACAGATTTGCCTTCAATATACAGTACACTGATTAGTTTAAACTTATATTTATTTTTGTTTTTACAGAGCGTATCACCACAGAAATAACAATTATAAATAATAATAAAATAGTACATTTTGACATTGCTTGTTAACAGTTTAGAAAATGCTTTAATACATTAACACGGAGGTCGTGTGATTTGCAGTGATCACTAAAGCCATTGTGCTTTTCCTCAATAACAAATCAATGAAGGCTCCACCAGCGCTCAGACTGACAGATTCAAAGTAGGGAGTGCTAACCAATACACCATGGAATCACTGTGCTTATCCGCCTTCAGGAGATCCATCCACAGCAACTTCACAGGAAGCTAAAAAAACTACAAAATACAAGCATGGATTGAATAATTTAACTAAAAATACAATAAATAAAACTTGTAAATCCAAGTTAAATGGAGAAATATGCTCTTTTGTGCTCCACTTGACTTGTCAGATGAATTCATTTAAAAATGTTAAAATGATCACTGCACTCTTACACTGAGCTCTTACAGGGTCAACTACCTATTTGTTGGGGTATGAAACACTATCTTTGGTGGCCCCCAATCCCTATTGAAATGGTAAAGTCTGTGTCAGTTTGTAGTGGAGGAATTCTAATTCTAATTTAAAGTCACAGCAAGGTCAAATATGCAGAAATGTTTTTATTCAGTAGGTTCTTGCCTGGTGGTATGGTGGTGTAATGGTTAACACTGGGGCACCTCCTGGGTCAAGGTTTTGATTTTTGCCTCTGGTCTGTGTGCATGGAGTTTACATTTTCTTCTTGGTGTATTTCTTTCGGGTACTCTGGTTTCCACCCAAAGTCCAAGGATGTTCAGATTAGACTTAAGTTATTGGCATTTCCAAATTGCCTGTACTGAGCTTGTGTAAGTTTCCCACCTGTTTGAGACATTTTTTAGGGTATTGGAGACATACACATGAGTACCAAGATAGAAAATGTATTAATAATTTATCTTGCAGTCTGGCAAATTACAGTAGCCAAATCCACTGCCCTCCTGGTCACAAGAGAGATCGTGCTGACTATCATGACTTTCTCTCTCAGAGGGAAATTATGATTGCTATATTTCAAAAACCAATAAATGTTGCAGAATAAATTAGTTGTACCTGCCTGCTTCCCCCTACAGTACATAAGGCTAAGGAGCCTCAATTCTTTTCTCAGCCAGCAGAGGGTGGATGTGATTCACAGATTCAACTCCAGAGGACATGATACTGTATGTCTGAAGGGGAATTGGCTTGGTGCTGTAATAGTGTTTGGATCTGGGTAATGTACACAGTGCAGTCAGTGTCCGCTTGTGATTACTGAGCGCCGTGACCCTGATCTGCCATAATTTCTCCTGTCCACTCCAGTCCTTTGTAGAAAACAGTACGAAATGTAAATGGAAGTTTCAAGTGAGGCCTTTTTTCCCTAACAGGTGAAGTGAAATAAATAAAGTCAAACATAAGCTTTAGATTGGTCCAGGAATTGTGCATATGGTGCTTGTTCCACAGTGATTATAAACCCCAATCTGAATGAAAAGACAGAGGACATTATCCTCTAACTAAACGCAGAGCTGTGTAGCTGTTGAGACAAAGATACAAATAATAAGACTAACCTTTCCCTCAATTAAGCTTTTTGAAATGAAGCAACCCCTGACTATAGCGCTGCGTCCAGCTGGGTGCATCATTTCATGCACGTATCACACTGGAACAGGGTCAGTTTGGATTCATCAGGCTACATGGAGCTTTTTAATTGCTCCAAGGTCCAATCATTGAAAATATTTTTTTTTCCTGATTAGTCTTACTAACAAGGGAGACACACAGCTGTTTGGTCCCAATTCTGCAGGGTTTTTATTTGTGCTTTTATAGAGGAACTTTAATCACTCATGCAACACCAACTGCTGGAATACCTACTGTATTACTGTAATACTGTATGTATTATTTACTGTACACTATGCTTCAGAACTTTGCATTAACAAAACTATTTTACGTTATTCATAGTTAGGTCCTATGTTTTAAAGTGACATAAAATACTTTGTTTTTTGCGTTTACAAGATATGTATTTATTTTTATTAGATTATTCAGTATTTTAATTTGGGGTTCTTGCGGATTAGCTCGGGAAAACAAAGGCGCCCCCTAGTGGTTCCATGGTGTAATGGTTAGCACTCTGGACTCTGAATCCAGCGATACCAGTTCAAATCTCGGTGGGACCTACAGATGGTTCTTTTAGGAGTCGCAGCAGATGGGGATTTACTGTAAATCACAGAGAGTAAATAAAATAAATAAAATGAAACCCTCTCGCATATATAAAAATTTATATTTGAACATATTTATCTCATATATTCATATTTATTTTATTGATGATATTCGGTTTACGTTGAAAGCATATGTCATTCCCACGTGTGTAATTTTACTCATCCATGCAAGAGGGACTTATTGATTTTTACTCCGTGATTTGCAAAGAATCCTCATATATTGGGACTCTTAAAAGTAGCGCCTGTAGGTCCCACCGAGATTTGAACTCGGATCGCTGGATTCAGAGTCCAGAGTGCTAACCATTACACCATGGAACCGCTAGGCTAAGGCGTGTCCAGTTTGTAGACCATATTTGTAACGTTGTAAATATTTCTTGGCAAAAGAAAAATAGCAGTTGGCATTTTCAACAATATATTTAACCACGTAAATGTAATTTATGTGTTTAAAAAAACATGAATCTATGACGGAGTATTAGGGCCAAGATGGGATAAAAAGTTTTCATCTCGAAACTTTCGAGGTTTAAACTCGGAAATTCCCTGCCCCTCCACTTCCAACTCGGTTTTTTTAATCCCATCTTGGCCCGAATACTCCGTCGTATGTATCAGCTGTTCAGTGGTTCCATGGTGTAATGGTTAGCACTCTGGACTATGAATCCAGCGATCCGAGTTCAAATATTGGTGGAACCTCTGGATCTTTTACAGCACATCACCTCAACCTACTGCGGTATATAAAAAGCGAGTACCGAAGTACCTGTGGATTATATGAAAGGGGGAATATTGTTGTGCCAAAAAAAAAAAAAGCAGTAATAAATGTGTCGCACCTGCCTGTTTACCCCTACATAAATCCAAGGCGCCTCGTCTAGTATGTTAATTAATTACAATTCAAATGTGAAAAAAGAATGTAAAATATAAAATCTACAAATATGGAAATATACAGTTACAATCCAGTAAAATGTAAAATAAAACTATATAAAATGTATAAATTACATGAAATGTGCAAAATAAAAAGGATATTAGAAGGAAAGATATGGCTTGTAGACATGACAGCAGCAGTATAAGTGAACCATGGTATGTGAAATATGATGTGTGTGACAGCAACAGTGGTATTGTCCATGTTTTAAAGTGTAAAGTTAGTCCTTACATTAACTACTCATGTAACACCAAGTGCAGTAATACCGAAGTACAGATTATTTACTGTACACTATGCTGAAGAACACTGTAATAACAAAACGACCTTATCCCTACCAATATGCTAGTGCATTTGATTTAAAACGATGGCTCTTTAAATTAGCCTGTATGTTTTCACCAATCATAAAGAAAACTGCAGAGATAGATTTTCATGAGATACAGCGCCATCTGTAGTTTGTCAGACGTTATCTCACAGATTTCCCGGTTCCATGGTGTAATGGTTAGCACTCTGGGCTCTGAATCCAGCGATCCGGGTTCAAATCTCGGTGGAACCTCTGGGTCTTTTATATGGAGAAGCCTAAACCTACTGTATATTGAACGACACGTACTGGACGACGAACTGTGTACATGGCGCTTGTTCCACAGTAATTCTAATCCTCAATCCTACTAAAACTACAGAGGATTCTACCCTCTCGCTAAACACAGAGGAGGTTTAACTAAAGCCATCTCTCTGGCTAATACCGATTAATTGCTTAGGTTCCTCAAAACCCTACCGTAACTGTTCCTCAGTGTTGAGCTACTGAGGCAAAAAAAAAAAAAAAAATCCGATTAACTTTTTATGTGTTTATTTATTTATTTATATATGAAAATGCTATTAGATCTTTCTTTAGTTAATGATAATTGTATTTGTATGACAATTGTAATTGAAAAGTGCATTTTTGTAGCGATTATGATTAGTGCTTTAATAGAGGAACATTAACCACTCATGTAACACCAAGCGCATTATTAACTTCCGGTATAGATTTACGTGAGCTACAGCGCCATCTTTTGGTTATAATAGTCTTTGACTATGAGTTAAATTCTTGTATAGTTTTTAATAACATTTGCCGTGCCGACTTATGTACTACTTGATGACTATACACTAACTCACAGACTTTACTCCTCTAATATATTTTCTTCCAGAACAACACTTTTTAAATAAAGGTTTGACATAAAATAAGTTTGTTTTTGCTTTCACAAAGATTGTATCTCTTTGTTTTATTCGTTTATTTATTATTATTAGTTTTCCAATCAGGGATCTTTGCGAATGGCACTCTTGAAACCAAGCGGGCCCCTAGTGGTTCCATGGTGTAATGGTTAGCACTCTGGACTCTGAATCCAGCGATCCGAGTTCAAATCTCGGTGGGACCTGCAATTGATTCTTTCTTCTTGTCAGTGTCTGGGCAATGTAAATACAGATATATTGTACATACACACAGGTGAAACTCGAAAAATTAGAACATTGTGCAAAAGTTTATTTATTTCAGTAATGCAACTTAAAAGGTGAAGCTAATATATGAGATAGACTCATTACATGCAAAGCAAGATAGTTCAAGCCGTGATTTGTCATAATTGAGATGATTATGGCGTACAGCTCATGAAAACCCCAAATCCACAATGTCAGAAAATTAGAATATTACATGCAATCAATAAAACAAGGATTGTACGTCAAACAATATCGGACCTCTGAAAGTATAAGTATGCATATGTACTCAGTACTTGGTTGGCATGGAAGCTATCAGCCTGTGGCGGTCATCCCTGCTGCTTGTGCACCTTTTTCTTCCACACTTTTCCCTTCCACATAATTTTCTATTAATGTGCTTTGATACAGCACTTTGGGAACATCCAACATCTTTTGCAATTACCTTTTGAGGCTTTCCCTCCTTATGGAGGATGTCAGTGATGGTTTTCTGCACAACTGTCAGGTCAGCAATCGTTCCCATGATTGTCCTTCCTACTGAACCAGACTGAGAGACCATTTAAAGGCTCAGGAACCCTTTGCAGGTGTTATGGCTCAATTAGCTGACTAGAGAGACACTTTGAGCCCAAAATATTGAACCTTTTCACAATATTCTAATTTTCTGAGATTGTGGATTTGGGGTTTTCATGAGCTGTACGCCGTAATCATCTCAATTATGACAAATCACAGCTTGAAATATCTTGCTTTGCATGTAATGAGTATATCTCATATATTAGTTTCACCTTTTAAGTTGCATTACTGAAATAAATGAACTTTTGCATAATATTCTAATTGTTCGAGTTTAACCTGTACATACTGTACACATACACACTGATCAGTCATAACATTAGCGTTGAACAGTTCATTATTTACTGGTCTATAATTGATTAGGGTATGACAGAAAGGTATCAGATTGCTGTGTATGGGGCTTAGCAGGGAAAGAGTTTAAGGTCATTGTTCTGGCTTCCAAATTCCTCAGATCTCAATCTGATTGAGCATCCATGGAATGCACCAGACGAACACCTTGCAATTTAAAGGATCTGCAGCTAATGTCCTTGTGCCAGACACCGCTGCACACCCACATAATTTCTGTTCTGGTGGCACAAAGGGAACATACACTATATAAGGAATTATGTTTAAAAAAAATGTTTTTCTTCATTTTATGCCTGCCAGCCAGGAAGGAGTTTTAATCAGATGTCACTATAAAAGCCTATTAAAAATCAAGGGCGCCTTGCATTAGTAAAATAACAACCAGTTAATAATCTGGGATTATAATCTGAAGGGTCTGTAATTCTATCTATAACTTATATCACTCTGAAACATGAATATTGAAAAGATATAATGCTCAGCATTTATTTATTTATTTTTTGTATAAAACATTGCTAGCGTGTTTTATTAATTTCAGACGTAAATATACCTCAACATTTACTGTCTCCCCCTAGTTACAGCTGTGAAAAAGAGTATGCATTTTTAAATGAAAGTGAAAAAAAATTTCAATTCTGCTCAATTTGGAACAATATACTGTGTAAGCATTGCCCAATTAAAAAAATAAAAATAAAATCAGCTGCACTGTTTTTTGACATACAGTGGTGGCCAAAACTATTGAGACAACCTATACTGTATATTATAGTTCTGTGACTTCACTAATTAATTCTGATCTTGCTGAAGTGTTGTGCTAATTAAAAGAATGTCATTAAACATTGAATTTCACTTTTGTCTCAGTACTTTTGGCAACCACTGTTCGTATATACAGGTATATATAAGCAATATACATACAGCTTCAAAAGCTGAATACTGACCAAAAATTGAGATATGGAGAATTCATTTGGATATTTACTGTGCAAAAAGAACTAACAAGAGCAAAGTCTTAACAGCTAGCCGCAAACTCAGCTGTTATCCGTCACAGAAAATAACCACTGTACATTAAGTAGGAAAATACAGATGTCATTCCTGTGAAATAAATTATGGACTAGTATGACTGATAACTATTTTTACATTACAAAGTTGAATTAATAAAAAATCCTATGAAGTCATTCTATCCTGTAAATTACAATAATATCGATCAACAGTCTCAGGTGGCACCCATCCCCATAAAGCACCTGGGAACGTTGAGATACATATACAGGTATACTACTAGATGTGTTTAATGGCATTACATGTTCACTCAGGATCTTAAAGGCATACATGCTTCATTGATAAAAAGCAAAATATTAACAAGCGATGATCACAGTGTAGAAAATATTTTAGATCCCTCATCAATAGAAAAGCCAGAGTTCAACTCCAATAGTGCTGCCTATTGGAATACAGGGAAAAGGCTGTGCAAACAGAAGGCAGACGTTCTGGCAGCAGGGGTTTACGAGAACCGTCTGCATCCTGCCCATCACCTGACTCCATTCATTCACTGCTCTTTGTCTCTCCCAGAAGCCAGTAGGTCCTCATTTTGCCCTTGCCTTTCATTTCCACATCTCCTCTTAGCTCCAACTGGAAACAGTTAAATTCTTGCAGCACATCATGTGTGGCCGATGACACATGGATCTTCAAGGCTGCCAAAAAATGTCATTACTAGAACATATACTTACTATTGCAGAAAATAAAATAATGAATATGGAGTGAAATTCAGATTCAAATGTAATATTTGCCACAACTATTTATCTGAATGATTAAATTTCCTACTCTTATATGCAACAATTTGGCTTAGAAAGAAAACTTGAGTTTATTGGCATTTACTATTGTGCTCTAGTAGCATTGACTTTTTCTATTTATCCAGAAAATGTACTATTTTTCATGGAGAGTTGGAAGTTCAAGGTATTATATGACTTACGCTCGCCGTTGGACTCCATCCTTGATGATGTGTTCACTGTGTCACCAAATAAACAGTACCGAGGCATCTTTAGCCCTACTACACCAGCACATACAGGGCCTGAAAATGCACAAGTGGATAGTAAATAGTGGAAGACAGTGCGGGGTTTGTGCTCTGGAACATTCCCCTATATTGAGGTTTATATTAACACAATTGTTGTGTTAGGAAAAAAAAGCTTTCTGACATTCTACCCAAACCAACATCAGTCCCAATCATAGAGTAAATATGGAGCCTTAGAGTCATTATCACTAAACAGTTAATTCTCTGCATACACATGAGCTCATGTCATTCTCACCACTGTGGATGCCGATGCGCAGTTTGAGCTGCTGGTCCGGTCGGTGACGAATCTTAAATGTTTTGACAGCCTCGAGCAGAGCAAGGGACATGCGGGCGATCTCACATGCGTGCATCTTCCCATTACGCACTGGTAGACCAGAAACAACCATGTAGGCATCACCGATTGTCTCCACCTACAGGAAAACAGACAGGTGGACTCACACAACAGCACTACACGGAAAAATATGCATTTAATAAAACAATTATCATTACATCACATGCATAAAAAATCTAAATTGCTGTAGGAGACTTAACATTTAGTGTACTTGTTTGCAGATGAATAACTGCTCATCGATTTGAACATTTTTCTTAGTAAAATGTTTAACTGATGAAAACGTTGTGTTTTAGAAATACCTTGTAAACATCAAAGTTGTCAATAATGGCATCAAAACAAGTGTAGAGATCATTAAGCAGAGTCACCACCTAGAAAATAACCAAACAGCAAATCATGACAATGTCATGATTCTACGCAGCATTTCAGAACAGCGGATAAAAGTCTTATTCTTACATAGTACTTTATATTTTGATGATTCATTCTGACATCCACCATGTGGCTCAATAAAGTAATAATAATAATAATATTCTAAGAAACTAATAATATTCTGTGCATACAGCTTAGGGAGAAGTCTAAGTTCATTGTGGGATGGATACCTGCATCGGTGTGATTTCAGCAGACAGGGCAGTGAAACCCACGATATCACTGAAGTAGATGGTGACTGAGTCGAAAGCCTCCGCCTGCACAGTCTCCCCCCTCTTCAGCTGCTCTGCCACTGAGCTACATATAAAAATATGCAATTTTAGACACAGTGATTATCAACCACATGGTTTAATGCAGCATCACACCCACACATATTGTGTGCAAGGGTTAGAGCACATCATTCTTTTAATTGATGCAAACCACATGGAAAACATTGCTTATGTTATTGTGAATAGATTTTAACACTAATATCTTAGTATATCGTCTTCTTATGGCTAAAACGGATGCTCGTCAGAGTGGTGTTATTGAGTGTATCACTGCCAACAGTGGCGGCCGGTCAATACGGGGCGCAGTTAGGCAGAGAAGAATGCTCCTTTAACATGTTATTATTTAACATAATAATTATTTATTTTAATAATGAAATAAAGTCATTTAGTCACAATATTCCTCTGTATTTCTTAATATAATTTATTTGCAATAAAAAAAATCTAAACTGTATTACGTTCATTTGTGTTCGTGTACGCGGGGCGCCGGACAAACGAGTGTCATACGTAGACAGGTACGTTTTTGAAAAGCATGTGACTTGAGGCTGAGCTCTGATTGGATTTTGTCATATCATCCTTCGGGCGCAGCTCTGTGCGCCCTGAACCCTCCCACTTTTGTTCTTAGCGAATCAATATTGTTTTTAAATATTTGGGCTCATGTGATTGGACCATTTTCAACGAGTCTTTTCCAGCACTTCTTATGGCAAGCGGAGCTGGCTGACGTGAGTCATGTGAGTAATGCCTTTATTTTATGCTAGTAGTAATGATGCTTAATCACCTGATAAATGGCTATTTACAGGCGAGCATTAAAAGTTTCATTTTAATTTTGTTTGCACCAGCCACCACTGACTGCCAACCAAAACAAATGTGTTAACAAATTAAACTTGTGTCTCTATTTATAGGCATTATGTTATTTGCTTGGTTGCAGTTTTATGAAGCTGGACCATCATATGTTTTAGTTAAATACCTGCCTGCCTTATTGTTACAGTATATTTATATTGTTTGAGGCAGTATATCGTTTTGGCATCTATTTTATATAATTATTATGACTGTCATAATTACACTGTGATGTGATTCGCATTTCCATCAGCAGTAGGACTCACTTGAGCATCACTTGGTGAAGGTAAAGGAGCTTTGTTCATTTTAGTTGTCCTTGTGTCCAACTAATGGTTTTGTGAAAGTTTAATAAATGCAAATTATGAACAATGAGCTTACATTAATTCACCAGAAGACTTTTAATTACTTTTGTACGAACAACACTCTGCATTCTCTGGTACAACTGGCTCATCCCAGCATGCATCGAAATGGTTAATTGTCATGATTTTGACTAGCCTTTATTTCATTTTCTATTAATATACAAAAGTCCAATGACACTGAGCTTTTCAAACACATTTCATAACGCTGAACGGCAGCAGAGTTTACCTATGAATTCATTTTATTTGTATAGAGCTTTTAACAATAGTCATTGTTGCAAAGCATTATTATTATTATTATTATTTTTATTTTTTATTTTATTATTCATATTAAGATGACGTGAGACGATGGCATTTAACCAGCAGTTATTCAATAATATAAGGGCATTATTAGGTAGACTGACATTATTATTTTTATGTATATACTGTATGTCTAGTCTGTAGTAACATAGCAAAATCTTGTCATGTCTTTTCCAGCTATGGTTATGTATGTGTTATCTGTTGTAATGACTAACTGGGGCAGGATCTGGTAGAGTAGGGCTTCTGCCTTGCGTTTCTCTTCCAGATAAGCCTGCGTCCTCTCCTCCACCAGCTCCTCCAGATTGTTAGCATACTGCTCCATCCGAGACAGCAGGTTATCCAGGATATCCCTGCTGTGCTCCCTGAGACAACGAGAACAACGGGGAGGAAGGTGAGCACCAGAATCATAGACTGTATGTAATGTGTGCTGGGAAGCTGAGTAGCTTAAAATAAATGTAAAGATAAAAACAAGATTATTAAAGCACTCTTAAAATATGTCAGCTGGTCATATAAATACTGTTATTTGGAGATATAGAAATGATATTGAAATCAAGTAGACTAAATGAATAGTTTGCATATATAAAAACAGTACTAGTACCTGTTTTGTTTGCGTAGAAGTACTTTAATGTGGCTGAACTCTGGCCTCTCTGCAGGCTCCTCCGCCCAGCAGCGCTGCATCAAGAGCCCTAATTCCTCACCATGTGCCTGGGTGTTAACAGCTGGCCGTAGGTACGGCCACTCACCTTGAGCCACACGGTCCACTATCTCTATACACAGAGAGGGAGAGAGAAAGTGAGAGAGGGAAGAACAAACTGCATATCCTTTTCTGTTTTTCCTGAAGTCTATCATACAATAGACAGGCCCAAGACTCATTTGCAGCTGGGACTCGACAATAGACTGAAAATTGAAGTGAAATCAATTGTGTTGTGAATACAATTGAACAGTTGTGGAGTCACCATGTTCCTTAGAGAACATTTAGTTATACTCATATATTCTTTACATTCTCATCTGTTTCCTTAAAAAAAAAAAATACATTGACATAATTTTTTATTCTTTTATACAGTCTTCACATCCTGCCATTAAGGCTAGAGGAAAATGCTGTCTGAATGGTTCATCTTAATTCATTAAGCCCGAACCGCTACATCTAAGTAGACTTTTTAATATGAAAAGTTTGAAATGCAGTGACAAGTAATAAAAACTTTCTGTCCTCACACATCTATAAATGGTGTTCTTTTAGATGAGAGAGCGAGTCTCGTCTATATCCAGTCAAAGAACTGAGTGGTACTCAGAGTTTACTGAAAGCCTCTCTTCACCCACTTCTTATGAATTTACATCTCCCTCTCTCTCTTTCTCTTTCTCTGTCTTTCATTTTTACAGCCATATCTGTGTCAGTCTTTCAGCATCTCTACCCTTTATACCATTATTCAGGGAACTGTATGTCATCACTGTCAACCTCATGGAGGAAACTGGTATGACAAATTCAGGTGTGTATAATGAGGAGCAGTGGAGAGAACAACGGCTTCAAAAACCCTCATTATATTCGCTCCATCGCTCCCTCAGTAATAGCACCTTACATATGATAAGTCTGCGGAATAAATGTATGTGAATGTGCATGTCAGTCGTAGGGTGTTAGCATGTGTTATAATAGTAAATGTTGAGCCTCTCTGCTTGATACAGCCAGTAAAGTGACAATGTCAGGAAGGGCAAAGGACTGAAAGGCAGATTTAGCACACGCAGATGAATCTAATACCTTGCTTTCTTGCAGTAACAGAGAACTTGACCTTTCCGCTTCAAACCGACATAAAAAGCTTTAGCATGTATTCTCGCAGATGACCTTAATCCTGGAATCTTCCTTAGAGCACAATATTAGACTGTTAGATCATCACTTTACTTGCATGCAACACATAAATGTAATACTATTTTGGTTGTTTATAGAGTATGTTATGGATGAACAAAACCATGATGTAACAACCAAATAGTGTAGTTTCACACATTCATCCTTTGTCAGCTTGGTTTTCCTTTGAAAAACATGCTCTTGTGAGTTTGTAATGCCCTGTAATGGTTCAAGACTCCCTCCCTCATTAAAGATGAATATAGATGAAAAATATTTTAGATGAATTTGACCTCTGTACCCCACCACGTTAGATTGGAAATGAAACCCTCAAGGTGTGAGCGTAATCTAGACTTTCTGCTTTATTTATGGGGTTTGACAAAAGGGTAAAAAAATCAACCATTCAGGATATATATATATATATATATAAACGTTTTCACATTCTGGGGGCTCATGAATAATGGAAAAATGCTGAAAAACAGTTGCCAAGTGTATTATGCCTGTATTGTGCCAAAAGGTCATCTTCAATCTTAGGTCTTGCCTTGGTAAGATTATCAATCAATGAATCAATGATACTTTTATAGATGGAAGGTTCATACTGCAACATCTTAAAGGTAAAAGGAGTAAATTCCCTGCTCATGTCATAGTACACTAACTTACATCATGTTATAGGTCTCTTGTGGTCATTGAGCTACACCAGAAGTTGTACTTGGTTTGGAAATTTTTCTGCTGGCTAAGGCTTTCTGTTCCCCTGGCTCCTGTATGTGTTCATTTAGTTCAGGTGTCTGGAGTTATTCTGAATTATGTCCTCTGTTTAAGCTCCAGCATTTTTTCGATTTAGTTGCATTGATTTGACTTCTAAGACATGGGGTCTCGGTTTTGGTCCATTTACGGTTTAAAGATAAAGCTAATGCTATGGAACATATTTAAATATGTTTAATTGGTGACTGTCTGCATTAAATGCAGCCTCCCTCATACTGTTAATGCATCACAGCAAAGACAAATAGAATTTTGTCTAGAACTATTTGCTCTACATTTATCCATAGTGCTAAGATGATGTGTCTGAGTATTCTGAAATGAGGATTTGCTAATGAGATTTTCCGTAGAAAGTACTGTAAATCACAACTGCTGTAATGCAGTAGGAGGCTACACTCACATCCTCCTTCTGTAGATGACTAAGAGGATGTTTCTGTGAAGAGATGGATCATTAGACGGTAGGGTTGTGGTGAGAGAGTGAACTGACGCTGATATTTTTTAATGTGTGCGTGCGTGTGTGTTTTTGAGTGAATGAATCATGACCTCCTGTTATGGACAGGAAGCTAAAAAAGCACTTCTCCATTAGTGCACATCCAAAGCCCCTTCAAATGTAATTGGTAGTGGAGACGTAGACATACAGTCTGAGAGATCTAAGAGAAAAGAATAAAAACGATAATCTGAGATGAAGATGGAGTCAACTGTCACAAAGGCTCTGTGGATAACAAGCTGGTACAATGGCGCTATTTCAGCTGCCCTTAACCTCTAGCCAGTTCGGCAACATCAATGACTCTGAAATGTGATCTCAGGAAAGATAAACATGCCGCTCAGTAGGTCAATTATAGATGTCAAATCCCTGAGCTTTTTTTAATTCATGTTGTTGACATTTTAGAAATCATTCAACCTAAAATAGCGTCCATACAAGAACAACATTTGTTTCTTAATTTAAGGGTTTAAGAATGGCTTGATAGTTTTTCCTTGAATGGAATTTCCTTTCTGGTCTTGTCTTAGGTGATGTGGATTTAGATGTACACTTGTGCTCATAATTTGTATACACTGGATAAAACTGTGTAATATTAGCCACTTTTCTGTTGTTTAGGGATAGTGGTGAGGTGAAGCTTTTTATCACATTTGTTCTTTGTAGATCATAATGATACCTGAAATCACCCATATTAAACTGATAAAAAGTTCACATACCTTTGGATGTTTGGCCTGACAATAATCGTACAAGTTGGCATTCAGGTTTAAATGGTTATTAAGTGTAATTTTCCACACCTGTGACCTGTTTGATGTGATCTGTTCCACACCTGTGACTTGTTAATGTCTGTATTTAACCATTTAATGTACTGCTTAACTTTTTGGTAGAGCACATTTAAAACACTATAACTTATTCAAAAAGTGTTGAATGTAACCTGATTTAGCCATCTCTACCACCCGGTTGAGGTAACATTATACTATGCTAAAATATCTACTAGATGTTCTTGTGTCCTTTAAAAATAAATAGTATTTTAATATTTTTTTTATTGCTTTGTAAAAAACAACAATAAATAAAGTACAAAAATACATTTATACTGCTTTGCCACCATACAAAATTCTAAACATTTTCTGTGAGCTGCATCTCAAGCATTTGGAAGAGTCCTATAATGGGCTCTGTTAAAAAAAAAAGCACTCTTGTCAGAAGGAAATAAAAAATGCAAAGGAAAAACGCTTCATTGTAAAAAAAAAAAAGTGAAAAAATCCAGAGTTCACCATTGGGAAAGATTTCACAAGTGGAAAACATTCAAGACAGTTTCCAATCTTCCCAACACATTCACCCAAATGTGAGACTATGCAATGCCTAGAGAAAAAACGCAACATTTCAGACCCTACAAGTCCATGAGAGCACAATTAGAAGAAGACTGCACAAGTAAGGTTTGCTTGGAAGGGCTGCCAGGAGAGCATAGAAGCATAACTGTGATTTGCAAAAATATATCTGAACAAACGACAAGACTTTTGAAACAATATCCCATGGACAGATGAGACCAAAAGTGAAGTTGTTTGGCCTTAATGCCCAGCTCCATAGTTGGTGAAAAGCACACAGCATTTCAGCACATACCCACTGTCAAGCCCAGCAGTGGAAGGGTGATGAATTGGGCTTGTTTTTACAAGCGACAGGACCTGGGCACCTTGTAGTCATTGAATCGACCGAGAACTCCTATGTATACCAGGATATTCTAGAGGGAAATTTGAGGCCATCTGTCTGACAGCCACAACTCCAGCAGATATCAAAATGCTATCATGTAACAGGACAATTATCTGAAGCACACCATAAAATCTACATCATAATGTAGAAAAATAAAAGAATCTAGGTTTTGGAATGGACTAGTCAAAGTCCAGACATCAAATGATATGATGTGGAACCTTAATGGAGCTGTGCATAAGTGAATACTGATAAATCTCAATTAACTGAAGCAATGATGTAAAGAAGAATGGACTAGAATGATGTGAGAGACAGATAAATTCATACAGGAAAGAATTTCTCCAAATTGTTGAAGCTATAAGTGAATCTACAAGCTATTAAATTACTACTTAGTATTATGCAGAAGATTATTATTTTTTGGCTTCATTTTTGTTAAATAAATAAATAAATAAATAAATAAATAATGGTATGGTAAAAAAGTTATATGTTGTTTGTCTGAGGTTGTATTTTCCCTAATACCAAGGACTGCGATGATCAGATTATTTTTAAAATGGGTTTACACATAAAAAAAACAGTACTGTATGTGATAATAGTTTCATCTCATCACTATCCCTATACAATAAAATATTTTTTATGCATGATCAGTCATTAAAAAAAAGACAATCCTTTTTGATATGATAAATCCTGCCACAGTATGTAAACTTATGAGCACGGCTGAATATAATTATGGCTTAGTATTTAGGATGGACATGGCATATCTGACTGACCTTTAGGGCTGAGTGTCTCTTCTTCTATGTAGTAGACGCCTTGGCGCAGTGCTACCTCCTGCAGAATGATGCCAAAGCTGTAGACATCTCCTTTCTGTGAGCCACATGCAGGAGGGCTGCCCATCCTCAACAGCTCTGGGGCCATCCACAACTTTCCTACATTAATAAAAGACACAGAATGATCACACTGGAGCTGTTCTAGAGAATCTCCAACTCTAGGTATCATATAAAATAAAGTGAATTACACACTGGTGAACACTGGTGAATTCTCATATCCGTGCATATTATTATTCTTATATAATAATATATATGCAATGGAAACGACAGTGTTCATGCATAATAATTTTAGTAATAACTATTTTACAAAAGTTGTATAGAAGATGCTCCCTACAAAATCTAATAATAATAATAATAAAATTATTTTAAATACGATATTATTTAGTTTAAATCATAAAAGAGGTAAACATGAACAATAATTTCCATCAGTGAATAAATTAATATGCCAGTAAGCTACTGATTTTTAACCATTTGACACAGTTTGACACAGTTTTGTTTGAGTCCTTTTTTGTTTTTTTAATCTCTTATTCAGCGTTCATTTTATGTGAAGGACAGAGAAGTGCCTTATCCAGACAGTTGAGCTGAATCTCTGACATACAGTATATCCACATGCAGGCTTACGTGCATAGTAGGAGTGAGCATCGTCACTACTGGATTCAGTCCTGAAGCTTGACAGCCCATAGTCAGTGATCTTCAGCACAAAGCGGTTATCCACCACACAGTTTGTGGACTTCAAATTACCATGGGATACAATCACACTGTTGTGAAGGAAGGCCATGCCCTATAAAGAAAAAAGGAGGAAAATGCTGGACCCTGTAGATGTAGGAAGGAGGTGTCTAGCTAGCTATTGTTTGAAACTGTTGTTCCCTAGCAAGTTTGATAACTAAAAAAAATGAAGAATGTGATATTGCACAAGGGCATCAAGGTACCATTACATCTTAGCTACTAAACACCACCAGTGAAACATAGTGACTAGTCTTGAACAATAAGAGACGGGAAAGAAGGGAACCATAAGAGAAAAAAAGATATATATATATTTATATATATATGTATATATACCTTCACAATGTCATTGATCAGAGAGTATTTAAACATCCAGTCGAGTGTGATGCTCTCATTTTCCAGAATATCCTAAACACAAACAAACACATTCCATTACTCCATTATTTTAAGCAATATAAAATTCATAATATGCCAGTCAATAGTATCTATAAGGTCTAGTAGATGTCCGTTTCTCCAGCAGAAATCTGTGTATCCGCGCTATATTTACCTGCCTGGAAAAAGAGAACAGTATAGTGCATTCTGGTCATACAGAAAGAACAGGCATTATATAAGCAATTTAATATAAATGCTGCAAATTACTGAGCACCCTTCTCTAATTAGAGCAAAGTAATGGCCTTAATTAGACAGACACAATATGTGATTAATGCATTGTTTTTTTCTGAGTAAGTACAGTTGTTACCATTTTTATTATTTGTCTTGTCAAGTCCTCACAACTATAAAGCAGTACAGTACTGTGCAAAAGTTTTGTGCCATCCTTTATTTCTTCATATACAATTAAGTAGATTAAGTAGATTATGTAGATTAAAATAAAGAAATGGAAGCAAATGATTTACTGTGACAGGCTGCAAAGTACCTAAAGATACAAGTAAAAAATTGCTTGTTTATGTAACAACCTTAGCAGCAACCTCATTTCCCCTCTCATCTCTTCCAACCACTCAGCATTGAGCATCACCAGTATACTAATCACCGACCTGATCATCTGTCACCATCTGTACCTGTCTCTCACTGGTTCATGCGTTAAGTTAAATGCTTTGTATGCGCAAATGATTCATAGATCACTGTGTGGCTTAAGAAACAAAAAACATTCCTCTGAAACTTGTTAGGCACAGGGGCCGGACTGAAAATGAAAGATAAATTTAAAAAGTCCTTCAGAAATCTGGAGAACTATTTCTCAGCACTATATTAAAAATACAAGAAGGTCTGGTTATTTGAAAACAAAATATGGTATTTAAATTATATGCTTCCCTGTATACAAATATCACTGTTTAGTACATAAACAAACAAATAATAAATCAGAGTAAACAGGTTTCTATACATTCTTTAGGTTTCTTCCCATCTCCTAAAAACATACCATAGCTATTGTAGATCAGTTACTTTAAAATTGCCCCTAAGTGTGAAGGTTTGTGCAAATGTTTGTTGTGACTATGTAGGGCGTAGTCTTGCCTTGTGCCCAAATTCGCCAGGTTATAGTGGGTAGCTGGTTGAGATAATTAGCTTCATTTGTTGTCTAATCAGTCTGTGAGGTCATTTATATGTAAGGTCTGGTTTGGTTTATTTGGGTGCTTATATCCTTATGTCTATGATAAAGTTGACGGAATACGTTATACAAAAAGTATAATTTAGTCAGATGTGTAGTTTGCACTAGTAGAAAAATGGTAATTTTCTTAAACAGGGATCTGATTACATTAATATGCACCACCACTGTGTAGAATTATTTCTGACATTTCTCCCTTTACTGGAGAGAACATGGTAATCATTAGAATGATAAACAGCCTTAAGGCACTCGTGGTGAAGGATGGAGTGTTTAGACCTGAAGAATTTGGTTTTGATTTCCAGCATTTTGAAGTGTTTAGAGGAAAGCTGGCTGTACCTGTAGACTGCCTCGCAGGCAGTACTCTGTAACTATGCAGATGTTGGGAGGATCAATGCAAGCCCCAATGAAACGAGTCAGATGATCGTTCTGGACATCCCGCATCTGAAGGACAGATTTAAACAAAATGTGAGAAAATAATAATAATAATAATAATAATAATAATAATAATAAAGCTCAATGACTATATGTAAACCTCAGAATGTCTCTTTCATAGCAGAATATCTCATTTAGAAAATTATAGCCCTGACTTATCTTTTTCCCTCTAAATCTACTACCCTATATCTACTACATGAAATGTCTTCTTCTTGACTCACATGCTTCAGTTCAAACAGCACCTTCCTCGTGAGTTCGATGCGCTTCCTGTTGACGTATTTGATAGCTACAATGTTTCCCTGGGGATTTGATAAACATGTTGAGAATGAGCAGTGGAGTGTACCAAACCTTTACTGAAACAATATTCAAACAGAGACTGTGTCTGTGTGTGCGTTTGTACCTTAAAGTAGGCAGTCTTAGCAAACATCTGGAAGTTGTCGTCCGCAGTTGGCAGAGAGCCATAGTTTGATCCTCGCTTTAAGGTATGAGAGAGAGAGAGAATCTTACAGATGAACTTCTAACCTTCATGAAGTGGTTTAATGCACACCAACACCTACTCACTCACCAGAGAGAGGGTCAGTTTGCTGCCCGCACTGCGCAGCACCTTCTCCAGATTGCTCATGTGCAAATCCTCCCAGAATATCCTCCAGAGCTGAGCAGCCAGCTCCTTCTCCAACTTTAGTTTCCTGTATGGGACAGAGAAAAAATTTGTATGAAGGAAGTATGAAATCCATAAAGGTGTTATTGAAGAGACAAGGTCTCAAATTGATGGAACATTTCAAAGACGTGCCTGCACGAGGCCAAAATCACTCACCTATATATGAAGATAGTGACAGTAAAGATCATGACGAGGATGAAGAACACAACAATTGACACCATCTGGTGCACTGTGATGGTCCCTGAGGAGAGAAGAATGAATGTGTAAGTAAAACACAAAATAATTGAGAAGTGAATGCAACCAAAAAAC
The DNA here is from genome assembly GCA_011419295.1 of Clarias macrocephalus. NCBI lineage: Eukaryota > Metazoa > Chordata > Actinopteri > Siluriformes > Clariidae > Clarias > Clarias macrocephalus. The sequence continues at coordinate 128,934 of JAAGKR010000948.1, forward strand.
AGTACAATGCAACCCAAAATACGGGATGATGATGTGCTAAGGAGGAAAAGTAAGGAATGAATGATGTCAATGTAGCGAAGAGACACAATGTAAGCTGCATATAGATGGAGGAAGCTGCATTACTTACGTGTGATACAGGCAGGGTTATCATTCTTGAAACCACAGAAAGGCAGGTCAGGAGGAACGCTGCCGCCTGGCCAATGGAAGGCCATGCCAGGCAGCATCTCCATCTGTTTCTTTGTACCATTATACACAGCCACAATCTGGACAAAAAGCAGCAGTACATAGATGACAAATGGTTCCTCGGGGCCATCATCAAATAAGGAAATATTAATTATAACCTGATCTACAGTACTGTTGTTAACACCAATAAAGTACTAATGTTTTAACTGTCTATTTTTATATTCATTCAAGTTCATTTATCCTACATGAACTTGTCTTATTTTAGCAATGCCTAACAAATACTCATAATTACTATTAATCTGACCATCTATTCACTTTTTCTGAATTATGTGATTACTTCTACATAAATGAAAGTAAGGTTTAATCTGTACATTGGCCAGAGCTTGTTCTGATATCTTTACATTTCACACATCTGAGGATCCAGAACCAGTCTCAGAAAAATTTATGTCTGTATGATTGAATGTCTGTATAGCCAGATTTTGTCTGATCATCACACAAATTTGGCTGGACAGAATTTAATAAAGCTTTGCAAGTTGTTCGGTATTTGCCTGACGTTAACTTGTTGAGTAGAAGTGAAGTTATAAGCCAGAATATGTCATATGTCTTGTGCTTTTTGGACGAATATAGCGATTTTTCCCTTGAGGTGGGCATGCCTATATGCGTCACCCAACAGAGCCAATCAGCACGACAAAAACGACCGGAATGCACCTACAAACTGCTAAAATGCTCATGAAACATTAACAAAAGCATGACACAACATGGCTTACTCCAAAAAAAAGGCAAGTACACTATGAAAACTGAACCTTCAAAGGTGAATGAACAGATCAATGTACGGTATGTTTATTCTTCCTGCGGGAAGTTTAAAACCAGTTTGTCTCGTATGTTCTGAAACCGTGGTGCTAATAAAAAGAAGTGATGTGAAGCGCCACTATGAGATACACATAGTGTCATTAGGGCAAATATATCCGCAGCAGTCCGAGCATATAAAATACCCAAACTGAAAGCCCATGATTTTATGCACTAAAAATCTAAACGTTGAGTAGAAGTTATGTGCCAGATTACGCAAAGCTGTCTGGACAGAATTTAATGAAACTTTTGCAATACTTAGATATCTGCCTGAAATCTAACCTGCATTTTAAGTGAAATCAAAATGGTAAGATGTTTTGAAGAGTTATGTGCTGTAGTTAATAATCTACTTAAAAACAAGATACCAATAAGCTACTTTTAGCTCAATGTAATCAAACACCTGCACCAATAGATAATTAGAAAAGCTAAAATTAATATTTGTACTGGGATTACTTAATATTTTCACAAATGAAATATCAGCATGTTATACGTGGATTTTAAGTCCCTGGAGTTATTTTAAGACAAAACTTAACCTTACAAAATTAAATTTCTTTGTATTAATTAACAAAGCCCAGGTTTACACTATAATTTTTTTTTGTGGACATTGGGACAGGACTACATAAAGTGCAAAAAAAAAAAAGAAAAAGAAAAAAAAAAGGCTTTGCATCTAACAAAAAACAGTAAATACTTGACATTTATGCCTGGCATTGAAATAGACTCTAGTATACTAAGTAATTATTTTTGTCCATTTCTATTATGTTACATCATTTGCAACATGAGAGGACTAAAGACGTAATGCAATTCTTGATTACCGCAGTAATCTATCCTCACTCTCTCTCTCTCTCTCTCTCTCTCTCTCTCTCAGTCATGGAGAGAGAGAGAGAGAGAAAGACCAACATGAGATAATCTGTAATTAACCTTCTAACTGGTCGAAATGAGAGAGAACTGGATTGCTGGACTGAATACAGTGAAGTAATTAGCTTTTATTTGGATAATGGCGGTTCCCTCCTGAGAATTAATTTCACATTATTTCTGAGAAATGGCAGCTACATGTGTGAATGTATTAGACAAAATTATATTTACCTATATAATTACACCAATTGTATAGCCTTGTGTGTGTGCGCATGTGTAAGGGGGGACCAGATCCTACCTCAAAGATGCTGGAGTTGGTATCAGTCATGTCCCATAAAGCAAAGTCAGTCTCTCTGTCTCCTTTTTCGTCTATTTGCACGAGTCCAGTCACACCTACAGACCACAGAACAAAAGCATTTATTATTAGATTGTAATATTTAGACATGTAAAAATTAACTGACTTTGAGTGGTGGCATGTTGTGATTGACATGCGATTTGCATTTGTCTCAGTCAAACTCTGCATTTGCATTTCTCTCTCATCTCTCAACATCTATACCGCTTAATCCTGTATTCAGGGTCACGGGGGGCCTGGAGCCTATCCCAGGAGACTTCGGGCACATGGCAGGGTACACCCTGGACAGGGTGCCAATCCATCGCAGGGCACAGACACACACACATACACTCACTCATTCAGCATTTGCATTTTATTAGTGAAATATACAGGGGTTGGACAATGAAACTGAAACGCCTGGTTTTAGACCACAATAATTCATTAGTATGGAGTAGGGCCTCCTTCTGCAGCCAATACAGCATCAATTCGTCTTGGGACTGACAGATACAAGTCCTGCACAGTGGCCAGAGGGATGTTGAGCCATTCTTCTTGCAGAATAGTGGCCAGGTCACTACGTGTTGCTGGTGGAGGAAAACGTTTCCTGACTCACTCCTCCAAAACACCCCAAAGTGTCTCAATAATATTTAGATCTGGTGACTGTGCAGGCCATGGGAGATGTTCAACTTCACTCTGCTGTGTGTATTGGTGCATTGGGGCAGTTGTGGTTTTATGTTTTTTTTGGATACAATCTGGGTTAGCACCCGGACATTTCTATTAGACAGTTTACTCTTGCGTCCACTGTTCCTCCTGTTGGATGTGGTTCGTCCTTCTTGGTGGTGTGCTGACATTACCCTGGATACCGTGGCTCTTGATACATCACAAAGACTTGCTGTCTTGGTCGCACCAACAATTTGTCCTCTTTTGAACTCTTATATGTCAGTGTGCACTGCAATATTTTAAGCAAAACTGTGCTATTACTCTGCTAATTAAACCTTCACACTCTGCTCTTACTGTGGAATTTGCAATCAAAGAAGACCGGCCACCAGGCTGGTCAAATTTAGCCATGAAACCTCCAATACTAAATTGGTCAGTGTTTCAGTTTCATTGTCCAACCCCTGTATATACAATACATATTTTAAATTTGAGTTAATTAAAATTGTATACAGTTTCACAAATTATGATCAATAGCCCTTGATAGCAAGCCGTTAACTAGCCAGCTAACTAGGAAAGGTAGTATACATAAGCACAAGGATTATTTTCAAAAAGTATATTATGTCCATATGCATACAGTATCTCTTTTTTTAAAAATAAAAATGTTTAAATCTGATTATACAGAAATTATTTTGTATATCATTTTATACATTTTTGGTTTATTAAGTTAGATCTTAAAATATATTTAAAAAAAATAGCTTTAGTCATGAACTAGGCATAACAGCAATATTAGGACAAACATTCTTAAATGCAAAAAGGCAGTCACTGAGAGACAAAAGAAACAATCACATACAGTAAAAGTGGTTACTGTTAAATGAACAGTTTTAGATATTTATATTTTTAAACACATGAAGATAAATATTTAAATTATTCCAGAAACACCTTAGTTTTAGAAAAATGTATTGGACAAGTCCACTCTGTCATTCTTCACATCTGCATTTTGTACATACACCAAAGATATTAAATATGACTACTGCATGTCTGGCACTCCTGATTCGCAGACAACTGATTCGTCTCCCCTGCATCCTCTTCGTGTGATCTTTGCATGCTGCGGGTGAAACATGGCCATGTGAAGAGGCCATGGGGCAGAGTTCTCATTTCCTGCTCGAATGGCCTTGGCACTATTAAGGTGTGAGAGGAGCAGGCAGAAGACAGACGCGCAGGGGAAACCAGCATTGACATTTAAACAGATATGAAGAGCTTATCTATTATCAGCTTGCAAATGTCAAAGCCATAGAGGAGAGGAGAAAAAAAGGGATTGACAGACTGAAGCAGACCAAGCGCATATAAGAGACGCAGGCACTTGAACAAGGAAGACGAGATATGGACTGTGATACTTTTATTAGGGGCTGGGTGCACAAATGCACTCACTCACTTTTAGAGGGAATGTTGATCACTGCATGTAGCCTCATGTGAAATGGATGTTTCATGAAATAAAGGAGAGATAATAGCAGATAGTGGCACTTATTGTTAACAAATGGCTGCGCTGTTGTGTCTGTGCACGCATAATTTGCCGGTTAATGCAGGTGCTAAATGTGGAGCGACATTTAAAACCCACTAGTGCAGTCATTTCTAAAGCCATTTTGGTAGGATAAAGACCCCTTTAAGCACACACAAGGGTAAAATGGTGGCATTCTGATTTCCTTCCAAAATATGATCCCAAAATTATATAATTACACAGGGCATGAAAATTATCTTTGTTTACAGCATAATTAAAGTACCCAAGTAGAAAAACATGATTTATTTGAATTGTTATTCTGGTCATATAATGTTTTTTATTAATTTTTTTATAATCATATATCTTGCTGCTGATAATACAAGGGTGAGTCAAAATAATTATTTTTTGCTTTTCAAAACACTTTGTCCATCTGTCAACAAGCTTTCATATTCACTCTTTAAATAATATCTTAGCCTGCGCTGTACGCCATGAATGCACCACTGTCTTCACTTCTTCATCAGAAGTTAATCTTCATCCTCTTATACAGGCTTTCAGGGGACCAATCATGTGAAAGTCCGATGCAGCGAGATCAGGACTATATGGAGGATGCTTTAACATCTCAAAATGTTTTTGTTTTTGCAGCGTGTCAAAAGTGTGGGCAGTAGTGTGCCAACGTGCATTGTCATACAAGATCACAACACGCTTAAAGAGCAGTCCTCTGCGTTTAATCCAAAGTTTAGACCTCTTTAATAAGCATCTCACTTTAATGAACACTGTTCATTGTTAAACGTTTTCCCTGATAATATTCCAAAACTGGCACTTAAGAATCCTAGAAAACTGTAAGCCTTTTCCAATTACTTCTGTTTATACTCTTCCCTAAGTTGTTTTGACACAAAGTATAAGACCATAAAAAACTAATCACTGCACACTAATCACTAATCACTTGCAAATCAAGAGTGGAGCATCCATTTTTGCTCGGACTGCAGTTACAAATGAACTGATGTTACACGTTCACACCTGCACAGGAGAGACTGGCGAAAAAGTACCCTTGAACAGAAAGCGCTGATAAGACCAACAGGAGTGTGTATTTTTGACTCACCATGTAATAATAATAATAATAATAATAATAATAATAATAATAATAATAAAAATAATAATAAAATCCAAAAGATAGTCAAATTGGATACAACAGAGCAGGTAAAAGTTTTCTGATTTGAGGTCTGACCGTAACAGCTCAGCAGTAGTGGGATTTGAACTTAAAACCTTCTGAGCTATTGCCCAGCCACTAACTACTGAGCTACCACTTGAAGATTATCATGATGACTGATTGTTTTTGTGACTAAAATATCAGCATATAATTTAGTGGCTTGTAAGATATATGACTGAGAAAATATATATTAAACTGAGGAGAGAGAGCCACAACTGAGGAGAGTGACAACTGCTGTATCTACTGTCAGCTAGCTAGCACTAAAAATGACTATGTAAGGCTGCTGAGTGGCACAACGGAAGTGCTTTACCCTAAAACGAGTTTAAATCCAGACAAGGCTACAATACCTGTGGCTGTGAACCAAGGAAGCAGAACTGGCAATTTTCTCTGCATGAAAGGGAATCAATGCTCTTTCTCCTGTGACTAAGTGTGACACTAGACAATCATAGGCACATGTGAGTTCATGTAAGCAAAAGAGCACAGAGAGTGCTTTCCTTCAAAGTTGAGCAAAAAGCAAGTTGAAAACTGGCTGGCTTCACATTTCTTGAGGGAAACATGTTAGTTTTCACTCATCTCATTTTATCTCCCATGATAAAGGATGGGAATTAGCAGGTGACCAAATTGTCGGGGGAACTAAAGAGGGGGGGGGTGGGGGGGGGGGCTAATGATCTGTCATTAAGGAAATATCACTGTGCTGCACTGCTCACATTCAGTTTTTGAAGGGAAGGAGAAAACATGATATAATTGAATATTTTTCATCTACTTACACCTCTTATTAATTTATTCATTAACTCCTTCCTGGGAGTGTGTCACTCTGTGTCCTTTTGTCCCCTGCACTGTGCCATGATCATATGACAGGAGTTTGAGTCAAACCAAGATTTTGGATTGTGCCAAATAAGATATAGAACAAGATATAAGAGCAAAAACAACGTTTGTTTCTCTATATACAATATATGCCCCTGCTACACTAATGCATTTACTTGGACACCATCAAAGTAGAAAGTTTTCTCAGTATGCCGGAGCCATGATGGGACTACCTGCTTCAGGTCTGAAAAACTGGCCTCCCAGGAACTCCTTTAATGGGCCAAACATGTGGAAATCACTCGGTCAGGGGTATGACAGCCCAGTTCCTTTTCCTGTGCAAGTGGTGTTCATTAAGGATTGTGTGCACAGTTCCCAGACACAGATGTGTCTCTCCACAAGTTGGTGACAAGTTATCTGTTGATTTTTAAGGCAATCGCTGAATGTTCACAGGAACGACTGCCGATGGGCACAGAAGGCTTTGTCATTCACGTCTTCTGTAAATATCAATCAGTTTTGTTCCTTCATTTTCCTTCAAAACGTTCATTACAAGTCACAGTTTGACTTTAATGCTCCTTGGGTTACTGTCGGTATACTAATAGTATTCTCAGTCAAACACTTTACAAACATGATCACTTTCTAATGACCCTTCCTTTGATGATTTGCTTTTGGCTTGCTTTCAAAACTGACCTTTAATTCATTCATTCCTTTTTTTTTTTTTTTTTTGCTATTGAAGAGAGTATAAAGCCCAGTTATCTAGGTAAAGCTTGTGGGCACGAGGCTTTAATTCCGCTGTTATATATAGCAATTTGTTCAAAACAGGCATGGAAGATATTGCGTTTATGAAAGTCATCTTTCAACTCTTTTAAAACCAAGTGCTTGTAATGGCATCAAATTTAATCAGAATATATGGATTATATGTGCAATACGTTCCTTTGATATATCAGAACTGGGCATTTACCATTATTTAAGTATGAATATTCAATTTTATTGTGATTATAGAGGGATTTTATAGTGATTGTATATTCATATATGTCAAGGAGAAAATGTATTTAGTTTTAATGTATAAACACAGCACTTATCATTGAACGTCTGCAGATTTTCCTCTTCATTCTTTAATACCTGTCTTTCTGCATTACTCTGGTGCCTCAACCAACTGGAGGGTTTTTAAAAAATCAGGCTGTACGCATTTAAAATTAAAACACCAATTAAAAAAAATACTGTACTTTTACAGTAAATTACCTGCACCAGGGCTGAAAACTATTTCAATTAAAGCATCTTTCTTAGCATAAAATAATTAAATTATGTTCATTTAGTCAGTGTTCAAAACCCAACACTGTCAGTTTGCTGTGGTTGGGTTCTTGAACAAAACCCATCAGTTATGTAGTAAATGTTGCCAGTTGTTTATTATTCATTTTTACAGAAAGGTTTAAACATTTACTTAAAATGCCTCTATTCCAACACTGGACGATATTCAAATTTGGCAAATTCATTTCAAAAGTTACATCACTATGTAAACAGAGAAAGTGAAAGCTATTCAGTAATAGTCTAAGCACCTGATTGACTTGATTACATCCATTATTTGCATGTAGTTCATGTCTCTAATGTTGCTTTCTTTTCTTGAAAAGAACTCCATACACACATCGAGCCTGGCCGGGGATCGAGCCCGGACCCTGGCGGTGCAAGGCGACAGTGCTAACCACTACACCACCGTGCCGCCCCCTCTAATGTCTGTGCATTTTAAATAAAGGATCATGTTAACCTATGTCATATTACACAGTGCATTCAAGCCAAACTAGGAATTTGATTGCGCAAAATTACAGAACTCCATTTATTTCTCTATTTAATCCCCTGATACTGTACACTAAAGCACTTATCCTCGTGTTATTACTAGTGGATAAAATTAGGTATAACGTTTTCTCAGTACACCTGAGCCATGATGAGACTGCCTGCTTCATGTCACGATTATTTCTAAATCACTGGCCTCCCAGGAACTCATTTAATGGCCCTTTACTTTAATGGGAAAAAAAGCCAAATGCGTTCCGTTTTTGCAAGACAATGCACAACCTCAACCTGGCAACCGCACCACTTGCAGACTACAGGAACTTGTTGCCACACTTTAGTTGCTGGCAGGCCAGCGTTGTAGACAGTACTGATCATGAACCTGACATACTAAGAAAACTTTCTACACTGATGGCATCCAAGCACTAGTGAAACACTGGGATGAGAGTATTTCTGATATGCATACATTAAATGACTTTTTTGCCCAAACATTTCTTGTGCAAACATCATATTTTTATACTGTTATCGCCTGGAACATGGAGTTTTTTTTTGTGCATGTACATTATCCCACTGCATATGTAAATAAGCTTTTGGGAAAAGAAAAATAAATCCTGGTCTCTATTCCACTTCAATTTTTTTAAACAATCCCTTTAAGACCTCTGCTCTTCTGTGCTGTGACCTTTGTGGTTATCTGGTGAGTAACTGAGCCTCACTGAAAGCACAGATGATAAAAAGAAACAATAGGCAGCAATAAAGGTATCTATTCCATCTCTTCTGTATGTAACACACACAATGTGTAATTTCCCTTCTGTGTTTAATAAGAACATGTTCGAATAGAAACCATGTCACTAATTCTGCCAAGCACAGATACATGGCTCTGATGGTGATATATGAATCTGATTACTGTTATCTAAATTACTTGGCTTGACTTTTGCAACAAGGGAAAGAGAGGCAAAAAACAATACAGCGCGATGTGTCTTTTCTTGGGAAGAATGTTCTGTTATTCTGGTTTGACTTATATAATTATGACTGTAGTAGCGTCAATGTGACAGGAATGCAAACAGAATAGTAGCAGCATGATATGTAGTGTAGTTAATAAAAAGCAATGACTGTGATTCTGCAACATTCTGGCTTCAGTCAACCATTTTCTCTTATCAAGCACATCAAGAGCAAGATTCACAAAGACACAAAGACTACAACAACATAGCATGAAGAAATAAGAGTAGAGCCTGACATAGTGATTAATGTGTGGAAGACGGAGAGGGAGGAACAGATGCATGGACAGAGATAAGTAGGGAAGCAGACAGAATGCAATGTTTCAAGGAGACGGTGTGAAGGCTGTGACACACCGATTGAACTGATTAGAGTCAGTGCCAGTAAAGACATTCAAGCATGACGCATTAATAATGAATGAATCATGGATCTCTACACTAAAAAGATTAGATACTAAACAGGCTATACGCCCTAGAGTCTGAAACACCCTTCAATCAAAGAAAAACATATTTTTAATATCAAAATACAGTGAATTGAAGCAGATTTTTTTGCATTTACTTTGGAGACATATCTTTCAGGACATATTGTCCCTGTGTGTTTTCTTGACACACTGTAGATCTTAGATCTTGACCTGGTGAACTAGGATGAGGATATGTTTTGCGCACGAGGCAGGGTAAACCCTGAACATGAGGAGAACATGCAAACTCTATGCAGATTGGGCCAAACCTCTCGAAGATACAAATAATAAACCGCAAATGATTCAGAGCAGGTTTGTGTGGGTGATGCCATTGATCAAAAGGGCTGGCGAAGCTCTCAGCGTGTCGCAGGTGCAAAATAGCCAATGACCACAAAATAATTCATTCAGCTCTGTGGAGAAAGCACTCCTTGGAACACAAAACAGAATCAATCAAAGAAGAAATCCATTTAAAAAGAAGCCGGACTGTGAGTGGTGTTTTACAGCCTATAAGCACCTGACAGTGACAACAGGAGAGGGAAGAAAGCCAACGGGAGGGAGTGAGAGTGGGCACTAGTAAAAGAGCTTTGATATCTGACAGTTCTTATATATGTCATGCAATTTGCTCAAGAGCTATATTTAGGTGGGTGAACAGGAAAGGAGTACCATGTCTAAGATCCAAATGTGATTCTCAATATGATTGCTGATGATTTAAATTTTACAACTAGTCAAATTCTACTAGCGAAAAGTAAAATATATCAAATGTATAAACCTGGAAGCCTGGTGAATGAATATACATTAAAAAAAATTTATTTAATGCCCAATCTCTAAAATACCAAACCCTACATACTGATCAGCCATAACATTACCCCACCACCTGCCTAATATTGAGTAAGTCAACTCTTTTGCCACTAAAACAGCGATGCACTGTGTGTTCTGACAACTTTCCAGGGGACCTGCATTAACCTTTTTAGCAGTTGGAGCTTCAAAAGATCTTCTATTGGATCAGATTACAAGGGTTTTCACTCCCCATGTCCATCTGTGAGCTTTGGCCGCCCATGACCCTGTTGCCGGTTCTCCAGTTTTTTTTTTTTTTTTTTTGCCTTTGGAGCACTTCGGTAGGTCCTGACCACTTCAGACTGGGAACATCCCAGGCTACAGTTACAATATCTCAGTACAATGGTGCCTGGAAGTGGCAGGAGTGAAATGTTGTCCCTGAAGTTGATGAAGTTGAGGAGTTGTGAAGTGAAGCAGAACAAATGCGTAAGCATAAGGATTTGGTAGAATCTGACATGGGCCAAATTCTGTATTTCAACCGACATAGGAAATGAATGATTATTAACACCTGCTTGGTATAACTGTTTAATTATGCTCCTGAATCTGATCCTATAAAATACCTGATTTTATGCAAGTGTAAGAATTGATGCTGCTAGATTGAAGCCAAAGTGTGGTCACACAAAATATAGATTTGCACATTCTTAGTTTACAGCATTTCTTTACATATAAAACTATTATTTCTACCACTTAGCCTTTTGACTTGCATCTGTCAGATCTATGAGCAACAAAAACCCTGTATGTAAAGAAAAGCAATGTGAACCGTATTTACTATCCAGAACCAACGCTAGTTCTCGAAAAGGGTAAAAACGACTGTGTGCTCTCAAACTGTTTTCAACATCATCCATCAAGCAGTTATGTTCAAGTAGCTCACCATAGTATGTTCGGTTCCACATCCTTTTGGTGACGCCTTCTCTTGACAGCCGGCCCTGACTGTCTGCTAAACTCTCATTCAAGGCATGAGCATACAGCATTAGGCCATCATAGAAGCCTCCAGGTATAATGTTCATCTGGAAAACAAATTCATAAATAAATATTATCCATAGTAAAGATCTAATTATAAAATATAGAAACACACATTTCGCTTATTATGCAGTATTATAACGAACTATTTGTAGTTAAAATATAATGAATTTAACCCTGTCATACAGTATATAGAAATTATACCGATAAAAAGGATACATTCTGTCCTGATTGGCATAAAGAAATTTTGCACAATCAGCTGGCAGGTCACTGTGTGGCAGTTTGTGTGCTTTAGGTGACACCATTAAGAGGTTTATTGGGTAAAGAAATTCTCAACCCTAGGAGACGACCGCATCAGGATTTAAGCAATTCCTATCGTAAATAATGATGAGTATCAGCATTAGTTATCAGTGCTGTCTGTTGTGGTCTGGTGAGGTGCATTATCTGGACACTATGCAGCCTCCACTGCACTCTAAAAGAAACACTTGCTGTCAGCAACAAAATATAGTAGAACAGAAGGTTACATGGTTAACATATGTGGTTCTACAACTGAGTGAACGAGAGCTATAGCCACCACCATTCAGGTTAATGAGAATAGCCAGAGGACAAGCATGTTACACCAAGGACTGTTAATGGGCTGATCATGAGGTGATCAGTTTGCTATTGAAATAAGAACATAGGAAAAACTCAACTATTCAAAGAAAGCTGGCCTGGTTGTCCTGCAAGCAATCTAAAGAGCCATGTAATAATTTGTAACCTTCTGTTTCCTTGTGAGGTTTTTCTCACCATGGAAAGTTCAAATCTTAAAGGAACTTCCAGAGGAGGCAAACTTAAACTAACCCTTACCGCATGTGAAGATTTGTATGTACATGTGAATTAAAAACCTTTTCACAGTCTGCATCTAAATCCTCTTGGCACTGAAAGTGCGAATGTACAGTGAATAGCTCATTTGAAACCAACTCTGTAAATGCACTATTAAGTAATTATTTTAAGAAACATCAACATTCTCATTATTAAAGCCTAGCAGGCAAGGTCATTTTGTCTTTAACTGGGAGCGGTTTTCTGCAAACGCTACCTGCTTTACAGTTGTATGTTAAATTTGTGCATGAAATTGCCATTCGTGGAGAAATGCTCTAAATGAATCTATTTGCATTAACTTTGGCCTGTATTTTGCACCCATAGGTAACCCAAAATAACAATTTATTCAGACAAACATGGAAAACATAGACTCACGTCAAGGACACAATCCTTGGTAGACACTATACATTAGTATACCATTTTTCATGTGTTTTCAATTTACACCTACAAATCTTTGGCAAATCAAAGCCTAAATCTCTTTATCTCTGAGATTAATTACTATTTAATTACAGTGATTAAAAAAATGATTATAACAACAATAGCCTGAGAGATGCTGTAAGACGAACTTACTAGTTGCAGTAAGGTACTTGAATAAACAGTGGCGCCTGTGTGAGCAGTCAATGGCCTGTAATACTAACCTGTCTGGAAGAATGATGGATGAGGTGGAGGCATCAAATGCAGTGTGTGAGTCTGCTGCGGGTGCAAGGCACCGAATACAAATACATGCGCTTCAAATGAATACTGACACAGCAGCCAACACAAACTAACAGGAAGCTGTCACAGAGACATATTTTTGTTCAGGGGCCCGGTGTATGACATATGTGAGTTGCTGTTCATGTTCCCTCATAATTAAAAGTTGTTTTCATGTATGGGAGGTATATTATTTTAGTTAAATGAACCAAATGGCAGCAGTGACCTCAATCAATTACACATCCAATTAAAACATAAGCTCATGGAAAACTTTCTCATCACGGCAGTCCAAAAAAGTGTGTATCCAAGACGTTCTTGCTCTCTGTGTCAAACTCACTGACACACATACGCAAAGCATTAGCATCCCCACTGACAGCTAAAGCTAAAGGCTAAACGGGGTAGTTAACAGTCTTATGCCAAAAAGTACAGATGGCATGAGGAGTGACATTTCTCGGAATATGTATGTATAATTATTTATACATATGAACAGTTTTACTGATTTTTTTAACGTTTTTCTTTATTTTTTGTATAATCTGGCAAATTATTTTCCTCAGGCACACAAGTCGGACCATTAAAAAAAGTTTAAATTGCAATTTGCTGAATATGCTTCTTGACCTCATTACATAGAGAAATGCAATGCATCCATGAAGAGCCAATCGCATCACTTTCTGTCACATGAAGCAAAACTACCAGGTGGAGAATGTTGATTGTCATTGCAGTTTCCCCAGCAGTCATGGACTTCTGTGATGAATTGCTTTCATCAACTACTGAAATAAAACTGGAGGAGGATGAGGAAGATGCATTGTACATTGAACTGTTCGTATTTTTTCAATGCTTCTCATGAGCCTCAACACTCTTTGTAATTCAAAAAAACGTGTGTGCAACAATACTCAACACTTTTTTCCTTGTTCCAATTTGATGCCAGTATGATGCAAATTACACAAACAAAGCATTTGCTGTTTTGCTTTTAATAAAAAATCAGTCAACATGCATGTTTTTGTTACTAAATTGCAGATTTGCAATTAGATGCATTTTCATTTAGCTCTCAATCATGGTCAGGATCCAGACTTTATCCTGAGAACACTGAGCATGAGGCAGCGAATAAACCTGGGATGAGGCACATCGCAAGGCAGCATGTAACACCAGTCACACACCAACAGCCAATGCAGACGAAAGCTCACATTCTGTCATGTCTGATGTAACCTACCAGAGAGTCCTCCAGTGTGAAGTTAAACATCTTCTTAGCATTTGCTTTCAGATCGGCGACAAAGTCTTTATACTCTGGATTCTGTGGCTCTCTGTATGTCAGGATTTTCACACTCTGAAAAAGAAACAGTAAAGGTCATAAATAAAACACTGATGATCATTTTCACATCATGAAACAAAGGCTGTCACAGACAACGTCAAATCAAAGTTTTTACTATTAATACATCTTTGGGCCCCAAGGATTCAGCAAACACACTACAGCAGTATGGGAGCAGGAAGGCAAAGAATATTAATCAAACAAGAGTTGATTAATAACTGTAAAACAAACCTACATCACAAAAAGAAAATATTCAGGGAGTCTCCTGTACCATTTTGCCACTTGTTCTTCAGAACTCCTCCGCTATCAAAAACAGAGTGCTTAAGCAAAATCCATGCAGAATTAAATGCTGATGTTAGCACAAAACCCTTTCTTGGACCTCACACAGACTGGGAACTTACAGCATGAGCAGCCAACTATGACATTCAAAATAATTGCATAATAGTGACTAAGAGAACATGAGCTATGCTCCAGATATGCCAACAAAAAGGGTTTATACAATAAAAAAAGTTAAGTGTTCACAATACTGGGTGTTCTGTGCCTCCTGTGGAAAAAGAAACCTGCACCGGTCAGATATGTAGCGTCACGGGCGAAGCATCAGAGGAAGCACAATGCAAGATGAAAAAAAACCCTAAAAAAATAATATGACCATGTTACTTCAAACAGATCCCAAATTCAGCAGGAACATCATTAGTATTTTTCATCATGCACTCATTAACCATGGAAAAATGACACAGCTGAGGGAAAATGTTCTGCACAAAAACAATGTTGAAAACAAAATCATAAATCATAAGATTACTGTGAGAAGTATATATTTAGGTGCCGATAAAATTCCAATGCGCATTCCAAAGGCATTTTTTATAGGTCACAGTTTTTCTGTCTGCATGGCAAGTTGCTGATTTGCTCATAATTACAACAAGAGCTACAAATCCCAAATGCTGAACATGTTTGCTCCGGTGTCCTCTTTGACTTTGTTTCTCTTGTCCAAGTTCCACCTCTGTGTCCCCTGTACTCAAAAATAAGTTTTGATTCACTGCAGGGGCATTGTATCTCTCCCATGAGGGTGCTCCACAAGCTTACCTGGTATGCTTCTTTTGCAAGGTCATCGTCAGCATCTCCTCTGGCCCAAGGCCGGGAGGGTTGTGATGCAACGGTGCGTCCAAAGACATCAATGTAGATGAAGACAAACTGCTCGTGAGGAAGGTCTGCTTTACGGAAGTTCACCATTAGTTGTCGAAAGATATCCGGGATACAGCAAACAAACACCACTATAAAAAAAAGGGGGTAAGAAATAAGTTATTAATCACCTGCAATTTTTGCGACCCCAAAATCTGTATACACGTCAGGCATAATGTCCTAAGCTTTACTTAAGTTTCCATCACTCGTCTAAATATAGATGGTAACCATTAGGCCCAGTTTCCTAGCACTGACTGGCTGTTCAATAGACTAATGAGATTACCTCTGCATACAGCAAGAGCAAAATGTCATCTTAACACTATTAGATAGGAATTTGTGGTCTGTGTGTCTGCATGCATATGTGTCTACACCAAAATGTACCACATCAGTCACAGAGAAAAAGCACTTCTGATGAGTTAGCTAGTCATGTGTTTTACATTATCCTTCTGCTCTATTGACATAGAGATGCTTAAATCATAGTAGCAGGGTAAAAATGTCCAGGTCTGCATAGTGTCTAGGTCTGCATCTATAAAAGTTTTTATTATTAAAGCTGCATGAACAGGAGAGTGTGAGTCCCAACTAGGACAGAAGTAGCACCATTTCTGGTCATCTACATACAAATACAACACAAGTACAACACAAGTCTGCCCTGTGCAACATGCAGAAAAACAGAAGATTGAAGTTGTTTTGAAGTCCCATGTATTTTTAAGTCCACTCAGAGAGAGAGAGAGAGAGAGCAACATAGATTTGATCCATACAATGGTTTTTAATTACACTGACACAGTGATTTTCAGTTAAAACCCATGCTATATGCTATAGTAAGCAAATTATTGAAAGGCTGATATCATATTAGTGTCACTCTTTGACTCATTTTTGAGGTCATCATGCACTTTAAGCTCTAAGAGCCCATTGAGCCCTAAATCCAGAGTAAAAAGAAATGCTTAAAATTTAAAGAGCATAAAAATGATGTCTACATTAATTATTCACAGACGTCTAAACTGCTCTTAGGTGATCGATTATAGTCGGATTGCATATTAATTAATTCATTCGCTTAAAGAAAGAAAGAAGGAAAGAGAGCCTAACAAAATTACTCGATGCTTTTTATGGGATCTGCACCATTATGTTCCCAGTTGAAAGAGTACACAAAGCACTTACCGGCAAACAATAAAACTGACTCTATGATCTATGGAGCCTGGACTACAGCTGTCAAATCTCAAGGAAGCACACTGAATCTCAGCATGTGTGGAAATAATATATAATATTATTAAATGTTGGATGTTAGGTAAAGGTTAGATGTGGTACAGACATGAATCTCAAACATTAATACGTTTCTTTTTAAACAAGTAGATTGTTAAAGGGGTTCCTGGATGAAAATATTTAAGAAGTGACAGTGATCAACACACGCACACACACACACCCCAGAAAAGCTTTTCTCAAACAGATTGATACGATATACATCAAGTCAATTTTATACATATTAAAAGCGATGAGTAATAGCAAAGTAATGTGTGCTAGGGGCAAGTTCAACCTCTTTCCTCTAAATGTGGTCATCTATCAAAGGTTTCCTGGAAACTAAGAGTCCATTAGAGTATTAAAGCTCTTACAAACCAAACTAAAAAGCACACAGTGAGCAGTGGGCAGTTCTCAAAGCTTTCAACAGGCAAATAACTAAAACATGACATAAAGGAGAAAAAGGCACACACGAAAGAAGAGTCATGAAAGCATATGCTATCAAAACGTGATCAGAACATACAGACATCCTCACAGCCCACACTGTAATCTGATCCTTACATATAGTTACATATAGTCTGGATAAACAGTAGTTTAAATATTCATCGGCAGTTGAATGTGAATTGCTCACTGCATTTCAGTCATACATTCAACTAAGCAGTGGAGACACAAAGCCGTCTGAACCGAACTCTGGGTAATAATAATCTGTGTGAACTTTAGATAGTGTAAAAAACTTTTTATATAGTCGTATTAAAGTCACAGCAACAGCAACAATTTAAAAGCACATCAGTTCTCACCTCAACCAGTATTAAAGTTTCCTTCCTTTAAATCTACTAAAAATAAAATGCAGAAAATTCATTTTAATTTCAAACAAGTCAAATCTGTTGACAGGGATGCCCCCACTGCCACAAGATCAACTTTTTCTTGTTATTAATCAGTATTTCAGGAACATCTTTAAAATATGCTTAAAATATTAAGAAAACAGTATACAGTATACACACGGTACTGTGCAAAAGTCTCAGGCGCCATATTATCTGTAGTACAAATTTTGTTATATAAGTTTATTATGTATGCATTATTATGTTCAAGACCATTCCCTACAAATATACACTAAAATTAATGAGTAAATAACATTACAGAAGAATATTTGCATGCCTGTAAAGAAAAGCGACAGACAGACCAGTTTTCAGATGGGAAAAGAAAAAAAAAATCAATACTGTAGACTCCTGTGTTTTGCATGAAAATAGAAAGGAGCAAGTGTGACGAAGTTACCAAAAGAACTCATATTCTCCAGCATGCTCAGTAAAACCTAGCAGCTGTTAAAACTTAACACCCCCGCCCCCCCATCTGAACATCTGAAAACTGGTCTATCATGTAATTTCGCTTTCTTTACAGGCATGCAGATATTCTTCTGTAATGTTATTTAATAATTAATTTTAGTGTATCTTTGTAAGGTATGGTCTTGTACATAATAATGCTGACATAATAAAATAAAATAAATAAAATTTGTATTACAGATAATATGGTGCCTAAGGCTTTTGCACAGGACTGTATATTTATTTATTTTTATTCTGTTATATATACTTATTTTTATTTATTTTATTTTTTTCCTTTTTTTTTCCTTCAGACCTTGCTGTGACCTTCGTCATGCTCGAATCAATACCAAAATCTAATGTGTACATCTCCTGGCTACAATGATAATTCCACATAAACGGATCAGCCGTCATTAAAACTACAAAAGGGGTAAAAGCCAGCCCGTCTGGTCTGATCCTGCAGAAGAGCTTGTGTAACAAAAATTACCCAAAAAAGTTAATGCTGGCTGTGATAGAAAGATGTCAGAACACACAGTATGTCACAGCTTGCTATGTATGTGGCTGTGTGACTGCAGATTAGAGTGCTGGCCCGTGTCATCACAGAAAGCATCTAAACTAGACCATGGAGCAATTGAAAGAAGTGGCCTGGTGTGATGAATAACACTTTCTCTTCTTCACCGAGTAGATGGCACATGTGTGTGTGTGTGTGTGCACCACTTACATGGGGAAGAGGATCTATTATAGGTAGAAGGCGAGCCAGCAGAGGCAGTGTGATGTTCAACTGGGAAATCTTAAGTTCTGGTATTTATGTGGATGTTACTTTGACACTTACCACCCGTCGAAGTAGCAGATCAAGTCTGGCAAAAGACCTGACCCATAGACGCCCCACCTCACAACTTACAGGACTTAACAGAGCTTCTGCTTATGTCTTGGTTTCAGATACCAGAGCATACCTTGAAAGGTCTTTTTTAAAAGGACAAAGAGGGACTTACACAATCATTTTTCAGAAGGTTTTAACATTATGTCTGACGATGAACAAATCCAAAAATATTTAAATATTGTTTACACAGCCCATTTCATATAAACCCTACAACATTCAATTCATTTTTGGAAATCTCAGATAGATGGACAGCTCCAAAACTTAATGCATCCCCCAGTCAGAATAACATTTCGTATGCAAACAGCTGTCATTATGCCAATGAAAGCCTTGAAAATTCATTGGGATTTTTTTTATACATGCTGACACTCTTACATCCATCTGCCTCTGCTTCATGACATTTTCCATGCGTCATGCTTCATTCATTGCCCACTGATACGTCAGTATTATCTTAACATATTACCCTATCATACACTGTAAGTACTGACTTCTCCACTAACTGTGGAACTACTGAAGTGTTCCAGAGATTGAATACCGAGAGATCTTCATCTCCTGCTCTACTTGGTGAGGAAAGCATTCGGTTTTGCTACTTTAGTTTCTCTATTTTTGTTAGCCATGGTGTTAAAAAAAGGGGGTTTATGCAAAATGGATGCATAATATGACATGAGTTCATTTTGACATTTTTTGTGACTTGAGTCATTTGAACATACATTATGCCAACACCTGATGGCTTTTCCACACTCAAATTAGCAAGTCGCTACCCGCCTTGTAGCTTGTGTGTGGTGTGTCTCGATTGGTATACTGTCACATTTGGCCTAATTATTTTAGATTCTAAAATAACATAGTAGTGACTTTCCTTAAAATGTTCATTAATTATTTTATTTAAACACGGAAAAGCCTTATTCTCTATATCATACCTAATTTTTTATATCAAATTCTCTGAACTTAACCGAACAATAAACAAAGGGAAGAGTGACTCTTAGGCATGACGAAAAGATTTACTAATACTGACCAGCAGACCATGAGAGGGCGGTCATGATTGAACAGTTTGCTTATTTAAGCAGATGAGGGAACAATCTTTGGCATGACTTATGATCGAAGTAACTGTTTTACCACCTGTTTTCCAGTACATGCAGTTCTTCAGCGGATTTTCTCCCATCAGCACATTCCTCCTCTAACAGAGAGATATACGTATAATATGCATGGCTATTCATGCACATCGACCCCCCTCCTCCACCTTTAATTAGAGCAATGGACACTGTTTCCCTATGTGTCACCATGGATTTCACCAGTCCAGTTTAATTTTTAACAAAGGCCAGATGGATTGGACATATGTAACAAGAGCGCGGTGGAACGCTTAGCTCAGTGCTGTGGCCAGCTTAGTTCAGCATGGGTGCTCTTCTGTCTTGAAACCATGGTGATGGCAGTGACTGAAACCACACACATAGTGAGTGGCATCTGCAGTGGAAGGAGTTTCATGAAGTCCAAATCAAGATATCCTGTAGAGACAATTATAATTCACCCCAAGTTTTATTGAACCTTTACTTGAAGATCAAGTTCTAAATTGCCAAAGAGATCACATCTGAAATCTAGTTTGTAAACACTTCTGGAAATCATATTTATGGAATCCATGCTTGCTGTAAGTCAAAGCCTAGAGTACTGCTCAGTGTTGCAAATTAAAGTTAATTTGGTGGAAACTTCAAAATGTGTGGGAGGTTCCCCTGCCAAGTGCACATCTACGGAACAAAAGACCATTCTGCTTCAGCAGCTCACAGCTAACTAAGAACGAAGTGATTTGAAACATCACAAGCTTAAATCTGAGAAGTATGATGGTTTCTCATCATCAGTGTGTGTGTGCATAAGATGTATTGATGTTGAAGCTCCTGCTGATTCTTGGCTATGAGCAGCCCCGATGAAAGGAGCTTTGCTACAAACAGGTTTAAATTGGGATCAACAGGAGCAGAGTCGATGTATTCTGCATGCTCTTTAAACACACTGACGCAAGAGCTGAGCACTTCAAACCTTCTAAGAGTTCAACTGGTGTGTGTACAAACGGTCACAACACTTTTATACAGGTATTTTGCTTGAAAAGTATAAAATAGTCAAATGATGTACTTTTGGTTGCTATGGTTAAGGTCAGGGATCAGATACATTTGAAATGAGAATTTTGATACACTCAGGCATACATAATCAGAAACTTGTGAATGTAAACATGTATGATTGTCCATGATGAGTGTCCATGAAGTGTCCAGACATACTGTACATATTCTAGACTATGTCTTACAAGCATAGCATTATGTCAGAGAATACTCACACTTTACTTGAACCATCAGTTTTAAGACTTAAATAATTACGTCATAAACATGAGATTGTAATTATTCTGTCTAAGCACTAAGAAGCTGGAAATCTCCAGCTCAAGCTAAACAAGACAGAAGCACTAAATGTCAAATGAGCAATTCCTTCATTAAGCATGACTGACAGCTTGCTGACTAAAACACTGATTCACCAAACGAATGAAAAATTGGTAATGACTGAAAGATTAGCTGAATCAGGCACTGAGCGATGGTATGACCTCCGGGGTGATATTCCCACTGAGCGAAGTAACAGTTTCACCACCTGGTGTTATCTAGTTCAGGCAGTGCTTTAAACAGATTTGCTCTAAGAAACAAGTTCATCAGTGATGCCTTCAGTAATACCTTTAGTGATACTATCAGACCAATGCTATAAGATCAATATATTTCACCAATACAGGTAAATGTCATGACACAGTAATGACTCCATGAAAACCCTTGTCCCAAAATAATATTTGGGAAGTGCATTTTAGCTTTATTTCCATAGGGTGTGAAGCTTAGCCATGGGGTCCATCATTGTCTAATGCTGTTACAATAGTCTATATTAGGTCAGATCAGTTTCATATTTCACAAATACATGATTTATATGTCAAATGTATTTTGTGATTCACATATAAGTGACATTGCACAAATATATTTTTCATTGTATACACAATGCATTTGCATTTATTTAGGTACTGATAAACCTGCATTTAGAAAGTGCTTTGTGAACCTCCCCTGATGTGGTTAGATTCACAATATGTCAGCCTTTTGCTCCTCCTGTAGTTTGCCCCCTGGCCTCTAGAGGTCATTTGTGTTCCCCTTAGGCCAAGTTTTTCATTGTGTTGTCTCATTAGTTATTCAGATCACCTGTGTCTTGTTTCCCCCAGTATATTTAAGCCGTTCACTTTCTCCCCTCTTATTCACTTGGTTTTTGAGTCCCTCCTCTGTGTGTCCTGTTGTAAGTTCCTCAGTCTTTTTATGATTTGATTGTTCATTACCTGGTTGTTTTCTCCTCGTGTGGAGTCTTTCATTTAAGAGTTTATTATTTTGTCAATTATTTTATTCCTCTGAATGAGAAGAACTTTTGTTGATGACAAGCTTCCTGTGAACCCTTTTTTACATCTTTAAAAAATAAATCTATCTTGCCTGAGACTTTCTGCCT
>JAAGKR010000949.1:0-62500 GCA_011419295.1 Clarias macrocephalus
CTTGTTAGGCAACTGTTGTCGTTGTTGGACTTCCTCGGTTTCCCCACGTCCCCTCTCACACGACTTGCACTCCAACAACGACAACACTTATGTAGCAAGCATGGTAGTGTAGTGGTTAGCACTGTTGCCTTGCACCGCCAAGGTCTGAGTTTGATTTCCTGCCACGCTCTAAAAAAAAAGAGCAATTAAAATCTGTAAAATATGCAGCATAATGAGTGTGATCCCGTAGAACATTGCTACCGTATTTTTTACAGTGAACTTGTGGCAACCACAGCTGCCGTTTTTTTATCGTAAAATTTACGCTTTGTTTTTTTACAGTGCAATAACGGTGCTACCGTATTTTTTACGGTAAAATTCTGGTAACCACAGCTGCCAGTTTTTTACCGTAAAATTTACCGTTTTTTTTTTACAGTGTACCAGATGTCCTGGGAAATTTACCTTTTATCATTTACATCTTTATCATGGAATATGTATAAAGCTCAAAAATATAAAACAACAACAACAACAACAACAACAACAATAATAATAATAATAATAATAATAATAATAATAATAATAATAATAATAATAATAATAATTAAGTGTTCTTGAGGACTGGATTTCTGGATTTTAATCCTGTGTTGACTATCTTCATTAGACACTGATTTCCATGATAATACAATCGTTCTTCTCATCAGGTTTATTTTGACTGATTTTTAATATTTAAAAAAATCCATCTAAGGAAACTTAATAAAGGTGTCCTATTTGTCAATTCAAGAGACATTGATAAAAAATATTAAACATTACCTATAGAGTTCAGCTATCTGAAATGATATGATCATGTTTCAGATGGGACAGACTATCCTCAACCAGAAAACATGAATCATAGCTCACAATTATTTACTTGTTCTGTACTTTTATATACTGTATGTCCATTTAAAGTTTTGTAAATAAAAGAATACTGTAAATGAATATACCAGTACCAGTCTAAACTATGAAGTTGCACATACAGAATTATGTAATCAAGTAACATCATCAACAACAGCAACAACGTAACAGTCAGTTGTTATTTTAAGACACAAAGATCAGCTGTTCTGGAACAGTTTTTGCAAGAACAGGATTGTCAAGTGCATTTGCAAAACCCACCAAGCAGTATGGTGAAACTGGTTCTCATGAAGACCTTCCCAGGAAAACAAGACTTACCTAATTAACTAACCTTATGGTTACCAGTCTCAGAAATCATCGATTAATGAACAGCACTTCAAATTAGAGCCATTGTGAAGCATTTACAGGTAAAAGCCTTCTGGTAAAGCCTATGAAAAACATGAGCATGTGAAAAATATGCTCACATCCAAACATTATTCTGTAAATATTTAAAATATATAATTACCAATAATAAAGAGAATAATAACAACAACAAAACAACAGCAACAATAATAATAATAGTTGTAATTAATATACACCTCCTTCACCTCCACTTCCTCCTACTACTACATCTCCTACTTCTACTACTACTACTACTACTACTACTACTACTACTACTACTAATAATAATAATAATAATAATAATAATAATAATAATAATAAGCATCTTCCAAAAAGATTGAAAGATATCTAATTGAAGAGGTACATTCTGTAATTTACTGCTAAAAATAAACACTCGTAGCCTCATTAAATGTAACATTATCAAACTACAATGTATCAATAACGCACCAGTAAAACATGATCTG
Source organism: Clarias macrocephalus (assembly GCA_011419295.1). Taxonomy (NCBI): domain Eukaryota; kingdom Metazoa; phylum Chordata; class Actinopteri; order Siluriformes; family Clariidae; genus Clarias; species Clarias macrocephalus. The sequence goes on from JAAGKR010000949.1 coordinate 1,710, forward strand.
GGATTACATTATCCATTTCATTGCATTATCCATTTTAACCCTCAAATTTTAATTTCAATTTAAATTTTTGATGTGTGGAAATTAGCATTTGGAGCCATGGTATAACAGGTTTGCTTAGACGTTAATTTAAACATATGTTTACTGTCTCCATTTTTAGCACTTTGTTAAATTGGTATGTTTCCACCAGGTGTTTTGCCAACGACAGGGTTTTTCTTTTTTTTTCTTTTTTTTTCTTTTGAGTAACTTTGAAATAGATTCAAGACATTATTGAGGTCAACAGCTCCAGGATCTGTGAGATCATTACTGAGAAATCGTGCTTTGGGAAACAACTCAAGAGCCTGCCAGAAAATAATTGGTTTGACCGAGAGGTAATTTCTCTCTTAGAGAAGCACAATTTACTTTCACTTTGTTATTTATGAAGGCCAATAATTTCTGTCCTGCAGTTTTGTCACAGCTCAAGGGTTCGTCTCTCAGTAGAGATGCTGTGTCCCTATCTAACTCATAAAACCAAGGTCACAGAGTCACATCAGCTGAAAATATTTCATCACCTGCCCACCAGGGCATTGGGAGTAACTATAGTGTAAGGTCTAGACTGTTCACTTTCACTGTCCTCTGCTTTCTCTAATGTAATGAAGCATAAAATTATGACCGTATAATTAAATGTTTATTTACAGTCAATATAACTCTTCCACTGTTCTGTTCTGGTATTCTAATAACTATTACCATGTATTGAATTATTCCATTACCGAAGTGCCATTTTTTGTCCTCCTGATATAATTTCAGTGTCTGTGTATGGCTAAGGGTAAAGGACATTACAAACACAGGTCAAGTACCCTATGCAGCAACATGCATGATGCATTGCTTAATAAACATTATTAAAACCTCTAAAGAACAGCCTTTGACTAACCTACTGTAAGCCTACTTTATATTAAACTGCACTTACATTTCTCCAGAAATATTATTCTGTGCCTTAATTAATTAATTGAAATATAATTGAAGTGTCCTTTTCCTTGAATTATCGATTCCTAGTTAAGAAAAACGTATCAACATTTTAGTTCCACAACATCATTCTATTCTGTTACCTGAATAAAATCTCCCTATGAATCAATTAGAATATTATAATTTGCCTAACAGAATTCTGAACTTTCCCAAGGTCCTACAGTAGGTTCTGTCATTATTATTTTTTTTAAGTAAAAAATTTAAGTCACTAATAAAATTGATGGTCACCAAATTATACGCTGCCTGGCTAAAAACAAGTGACACACTCTAAGAGTTCATTCAGTCACCTTTAGCTTTGTTCACATCACACAATGTGGTGTCCAGTTCATATGTTAAAAAGATTCATCATGCGCCCAGAACCACTCTGTCACATTCTGAGACCTGGAATATGGTTGTCCCGTCTGGCAATAAAAACGCCATAAATTCGATCACCTGGTCAATTAGAACATTCAGGTCATCAACTGACTTCATTTTACTGCCACATAATGTTGCTGATCCTAGACCTCACCTACTGAAGCAACCCCAGATCATAACACTGCCATGGATATTATGCACGATGGGTGCATCGCTTCATGCACGTCCCATCTTATCCTGATGTGTTCAACGCTCTGGAATAGGCTCAATCTGGATTCATCAGATCGCATGATCTTTTTTCATTGCTCCAAAGTCCAATCTTTATGCTCCCTAACAAATTGTAGCCTTGATTTTCTGATTAGTCACACCAACAAGTTTTTTTTTTTTTTTTTAGAATCACACAGCTGTTTAATCACCATGCATCAAGTTTTTTTTTCTTCTTTTTTTCATCCACAAAGTTGATGGTTTAGCATATCCTTCCAGGTTCTCATAATGTGTTAACCAATTTCCAGTCATTTCAAATCTCCATAGTTGTTGACTTTGATTGTTGCACCCCAATAATTTGACCCATCTAAAACTACTTTTTTTTTTTTTTTGGCCAGGCGGAATATAGTGAGTCAGTATTTTGTGCAAATAATCAATATGTCCTTATTTCTATATGTCCTTAACTGTGGAAGTTTTTCTTAATATAGTATTTTCCATCTATCCATCTATCTATCTATCTATCTATCTATCTGCATATGACTTATGTTATTTTAGTTAGACTACAAAAAGATACAAAAGTTTTCAGTGTGAACGTATCATTTTATCCACCTCACTGTCAGGAATGACGTGGAGGAGGATGCAAGTGCAGGTATAAGGCAAGAAAATAACCAAAATAAGGGTAAGCACTAGTCATAGTCAACAAACAGGCAAGGGACAGTTGATTTGGCAAAACTCGTAAACTAGGGTAGACAAGGAATCGGCAACCAGTAAACGGATTAAGGTCATACACAATACGGCTATCGCAATTAATCAAGGCTTGATTACATCTGGAAAACTCACGAGAGCGTATACTTTGCGTAGTCTCTCCGTTGCTGAGTCCTATTTAAGCACCTGGTTAATTGGATGCAGGTGTTCTAGAATTCAGGTGACTTGGAACGTGACGGATGGGAATTGTAGTTTTTTTTTCCCACCATTTGTGTAGATAAATATGGTTTTGTTGGATCTGCCGCTTAAGCTGGCCTGACACTTATGAACTGATGCTTTCTGTTTTTGTCCTGAGCTACTGGCAGCAAACAGGAACAAAGAAAGAGTGTTGTAATTTGTTGCACACAAAACATTTTTATTACAAGAATTATTGAAGATAAAGAAAAGACAAAAATTAAACAACTTAAATTCACAATACCTGTACATCATCAGCCTCCTTGTCTACAAAGTCTTTCATTTTTACCTCCTATACACAACACATTATAGGTATGCACCATACAAAGGTCATGCACGCATCATTCACCCGCATATACTGTAGGTCTGTGGTCCCATAGGGTCGAGTTTAGAAATCCCAGTGGAGGACAGGATGGAGTGAATGTAACCAGACCTGGTTAATGGAACAGTTTCCTGAACACAACACAAGTATTTCATGTCTTTTGTACAGAACGTGTGACTGTGCATTTCCTGAGGATTGCAGTGTTTCCTCTCTGCTTAATGTTCTTTAAAAAATATTACCAGGAAGTACATTGTGGTGCCCAAATGCTAAAAGGCCAGTGCTAGTGATACTTCCAAAGTTCTAAGAGGGAAGTATAGTGCAACTTTCTGAAAGAAAGTTTACTTATTTAAAAAATTCCGGAGAGAATAATTTTGACAAAGAATGAAAAAAAATGTATCATGTTTTGCAGTGTGTGTGTGTGTGTGTGTGTGTGTGTGTGTGTGTGTGTGTGTGTGTGTGTGTGTGTGTGTGTGTGTGTGTGTGTGTGTGTGGGAGGGGGAGGGGGTTCTCCATGAGGACACATTGAAGAATACTATTTGAATAAGATTACAGCAGGAGGAAATCGGATGAATTAAAACATTAAGTATTATCCATGCCTCAGCCTCATTAGTTGAGGCTTAACTGATTTAATCAAAATTAATAGCAAAGCTCTAAAATAAATGTATCACTTTGTTCACATTAGGAATGTTTAGCATATTTAAAGTATAATTACTACAAAATTGCTTTTTAAGTACATTTAAACCTTTCAAATGTACACTAAAATATAAAAGTCAGTGCTTTCAATTTTAGTGTAGGAAAACAAACAGAGAAGAGTGTGCAGAGAGAGAGAGAGAAAGAGAAGGACGCCTAAAAAAAGAAAAGGATGTATACAAAAGAAAGAATGAGAAAGATGATGTGGGAGAGAGGGACAAAACACACACAAAACTTAACAGTACACTAAAAATTCCTGAACGCTAAAATATGTGATGCCTGTCTTTTTTCCAGAATACAAAAGTGAAATATTTTACAGGTTTACAGGTTTTCTTATCATGTTATAATGAAACTTAATTGAAATAGTACACTGTAACCAACTTTTTATTTCAGCTTTAATAAACAAACAACAACCAAAATCTTAAAAAAAAAAAGGCATGCCCTCTTCTGTAGAAAAAAAAAAAAGAAACAAAGAAAGCACACTAACACTATATGCAGACCTTCTGCTGTTTTGAGTAATGAAAGCTTCAGCTGCAAGGTTTTGGAATATCGATGCTTCTTGTCATCTTTTCAGTGATGTCCAAGGTTTTTGTTCTTTTCTAAATGACTACATTACAAAGCACTGTTCAATTTCATGGATTTTCCTGGTAATCCATTCTGCTCTAGACATGTGTGAGATTGCTTTTGCTTTCATTATTGTGAAACTTGTGATAGAAATGGAATTGGATTGAATTACATACAGTGAATAATAATCGTAGTGAAGCACTACACTGATTCTTCTTTTTCCTCTTCTTATTGTTATTATTTCTAGGTGTTACCCGTGGCTCCGCCCACATGGATAACATTTCCCCGCGGTTCCACCTGCTGGTAAGCGACTGACTGTGTATTGCTGCTGTAAAGTACATTCTAATAGGAGTTAGCTCGCTTTGTGAACAAGTGAAAAAGCTACAGTAAGTGTTGATCGTCTATATTAATCGTCTTTATCTGTACTTTGGTCAGAACTCACTCTTTCAATAGCATCTTTATGTTTCATACATCAGAGGACCTGAAACCTGATTTTGTCACAGTATCATGTAAAACTGGCTAGACAGAATTTAATTAAACTTTTGCAGTACTTAGATATCTGCCTAAAGTTTAATCTGCACCAAAAGTGAAATCTAAATGTTGAGTAAAAGCAATCTTATAAACAGTTATGTTTTTTTTTTTTAATTGAGCTAATAATAAGCTCCTTGCTCAATGTAAACAAACACCTTGACCAGTAGATATTAATTAGACAAAAAAAGACAAAACTTAATCTTGATCTGATCTACTTCTTCAATTTCCAATTTCTCATCTGTCATTCACTATCTAATTAAGGAACAGGGAATGTATTTGGCTGATGATGAAAGAAGTACAACAAGCGTAAACAAGGCATTTTCATCATCTCTTACCCCTTCTCACCTTGATGTTCATGGAGTTTGCATGTTCTCCCTGTGCTTGGTGGGTTTCCCCTCCAATAGTCCAAAAACATGCAGATTAAGTTAACTGGCATTCCCCCCCCCCACCCCCCACCTCATGTCCTAAGTCTACTGGGATAGGCTCCAGGCTCCCCCGCAACCCTGTACACAGGATAAAGTGGTAAAGACGATAAATCAATAAATGATGGATGGAACTATTTTTTAACATTCTGCATGAATATATATATTTTTAAATCTATACATCATATATTCATCATATATTAACAATTGGTATTGTACATTGTTACCTGGTGGTTATTTATACAAAGTCTAAATCAATAACTCTAAATAAAGTCTAAATAAATTTCTATTTAGCCCGTACTTACAGGACTAACACCCCCCTACCCCAAAAAAAAAAAAAAAACCTCTTCTCAGTTGTGTTAGACTAATGGCACTTAGTTATTGACCTAGTTAACACTTTTTGTAAAAGAGCGTCTGCCAAATGCCTAAATGTAAATGTAAATGTAAATAATGCTAAAGTAGAAACATATCCATAAGAGAGCTGTTCAAATACACAGAGAAACTCTGGCTTGCCTCAGCAGCAGACATATGGAAGGAAACTGCTGGAGGCTCTTCTCTGCTTCACTGTTTCTTTGTTAATGTGCATCTAGTCATAGAAGTTTGCTGTGAATAAACTCAGATTTTTAACAGCTAGAGCATCTGAACAGAACCGAGCCTGAGAGAGAGCTGTCGTTCACACAGCCGACACACAGGGGGTTCGTGTCACTTCACGGTGCCAGCTGTACCAGCCTCATCTCTGAATGTCATTGATTGAATCCCAATGCAAAAAAAAAAAAAATTCCTAATTTTATACTAGGAAATAGATAATCTTAACTTAAACTTTCACAATCTAATTTCAACAACATGCATTAAGCTAATTTTTAAATATGAAGTGGCTTACCAGATACAGTACATAGACACACACAGAGAGAGAGAGAGAGAGAGAGAGAGAGAGAGAGAGAGAGAGAGAGAGAGAGAGAGAGAGAGAGCAACTAAAGCAGAGATATTCTATAATTAAGAACTGATAAATAAGGTTTTTTTTTTTTTTTAAGCAGCTTTATCCATACTTGAAAAACTGAACATTTAACATTAAACTGCAATACTAAAATAGTTGCTTGTTTTTGGTAATTTCACTTTAGTGGGCTCTTGAAAAAGTTCTTTTTCATAACATTATGGTTGAAAGTTTCTTACATGTTTATTTGGTATTGTATATTGCTGACTTGTAATGCACTCACTCACTCGTCGTCTATACTGCTTAGTCCTGTATACAGGGCCGCAGAGGACCTGGAGCCTATCTCAGGGAACTTGGTGCATGAGGCAGGGTACACCCTGGACAGGGTGCCAATCCATCGGAGACTTGTTATGCATTTCTCCAAAAAAAATGCAAACATAATATGTAATAGATTAATGAAAAAATATATATATTAAATACATAAATAAATAAATATATTAATGAATAAATAAAAAAATTTAACAGATGAAAGATATGCTAAAGAAATAATTATAATACGAACTCAAAAAATATTCTGGGTTTTGATGAACAATGAAATTTTGTTTTGTCTAGTTTGAAGTAGAGAGGTATAAATAAAAGTCTGCTTGGTAACATTACATTTGGCCAAAACAAAGTATCAGCGGTGATTTTATTTTATTGTATTATTTATGTCGTGTATATAATATAGAAAATGTGTGTGTTCAAAGAAGCTACTGTACTGCTGAAGATTATGTAACATGGAAGTGACCAATCTTTCCTCCATAAAAATTTCAAGTTGCTAATTCAGCCATTTTGAAGAGATGATTTTATATATGCCAGAAATGGGCCTTTTTTTAGTGTTATACTGTTTCACTTCAAATAATAATCATTTAAGACAACACTCTAGTGTAGTGGTTAGCACTATCGCCTTGCACCTCCAGGGTCTGGGTTTGATCCCCATCTCTGAGTGCATGGAGTTTACATGTTCTCCCCATGCTTGGTTAGTTTCCTCCGGGTACTCCGGTTTCCTCCCACAGTCCAAAGACATGTACTGTAGGTTAGGTTAATTGGCATTTCCAAATTGGCTGTAGTGTGTGAATGAATGTGAGAGTGTGTGTGTGTTTGCGATGGATTTGATGGATACCCCATCTTGTGCCCTAAGTCTCCTGGGATAGGCTCCAGGCCCTCCGTGACCCTGAATACAGGATTAAGTGGTACAGATGAGTGAGTGAGTGAGTAATAATCATTTAAAATAAACATTTTTCATGTCTGAGTGTTGATACTAAAATTGGTGTATCTTCTAGAAGCATTTGACCTTGAAAAATTGTTGCTTAAATTGTTTTTTTGGTAAAAGCAAAACATCTGCAGTGTCAGTAACCATGTCAAATTTAGTTGCAATATCTTGAAACTCTTTTCATTTAAATCTAGTTTCATCTGAATGAAAAGTAAGATCATAGAAGGATTTGAATTCAAAAAAGGTTACGGACAAAAGGGCATGAAATTGTATTTAATAATTTCTTTTTATCTGATAAAAATATAAATGTGTATGCATATTCACAAAAAACAAGCATGGACCAGGAGATAAGAAGCATAAAGTATTATGAAAAAAGGTGAAATAAATGGTGCATAAAATATTATGAAAATCCTTTTTTTTTTTTCACTTAGATGAAACAAGTCTTGGTTAAACTAGAGTTCCTTGAATTGCCACCATTAAGAATATATATTATGGCATGGCGTTTAGGAAAATATTCATGAGAGAACTTAATGAAAACTCTGAATATATTGATTGAAACTCTATATATATTGAATGGATTCTGAATATATTGAATGAACAGTGAGAAGATTGAATGGATTCTGAATATATTGATTGAAACTCTATATATATTGAATGAAAAGTCTGAATATATTGAATGGATTCCGAATATATTGAATGACCCATGAGAATATTGAATGGATTCTGAATATATTTTATATATTCATTGTAAACTCAATATATATTAAAAAAATAATAATAAAAACTATTAAACTGAATATTGAAAAAAAGAATAGTTGTAGTTATTAGCAATGATAGAGAGGGTGATAGTGCAGTTGGTTTTACATGTGAAATTGCAATAGCAATTTTGATTGATTTGTCAATTTTTGCAACTCAGTCTGTACCAAAGTGCATTCATTTTCATATATACCTTTACAATTATTATTATTATTATTTAAATAATTTAAAAAAGACCCTGACTCTCATTTAACAAATTATCTGTTTTATTAGCACAAGAATTGTTTGTCATCATTTATTTTTACATGTACATTAATATAATTATTAACCAATTAAATAAACAAACAAACAAATAATCCATACTGTAGCCTAACAGTGTAATATGTTTGATGTCCTGTGAGGAATTTCTCTGTAATCTTGTGTATTCTTCTGTAAACAAACGGTTGGGTCTTGGTCATGCACTTTTTAGACGGTCCCTTAGTGACTCCATCTCTATAAAGCGGCGGTAAGCAGCGTTTCTGAAAGATTTAGGTCCAGCAGGCTGTAACAGGAGTTTTAATCTGTCCACTCCTGATCAAGAAAATATGTGATTTGTCATTTTTGTGTGTTTATTTCTCAAAATATTGAAGGAATAATCTTGAATGTGTGGCGAATGTCCAATATAAAACCAACTTCACGGCGGTCTGTGGCCGGTCTGAAATGTTACAATAATTTGCTGAGGTCCCTTCCACAACATTTCAGCTGAACTGTATCAGGTAACACACATAAAAAAATCCAAATAAACAATGATGATGATTTACTAACATATGGGCATTCAGCTTTAGAAGATCAGTAATTCAATTAGAAATAATGTCATCATCACATTACAGATCAGTTCAAGAAAACTTTCATTATGGATCTTTAATACTTCCTATTATGTAGAAGTGAGATACAACATAAAACAAGGATTCTGTTGTCTGACATTTTGTAATTGTATAATTTCATTAAACATAAAAAAAGCATTAAAAAATTCCACAATGCCATCAGATGGCCCATTGTGGCATTGTGACATTCTAGAACATATCTATTATTGTCACACTTATTAGCTATCCATAAACCACATTCATAAAATGCCATATTTTGAAGCCTTGATGATCGTCTTAATATGTGTCATTACTCTGTATACCTTATTGCCTTTGATCTATATGTGTAAACCAGGCCAGCTTTAGTCTTGTTTCTTTATACTCTTCTGTTAAATTTGTTAACAATCAATTAAACCTAATATCTTTTTTACTTAGTTTTTAAACCTAATTGTAGCAATCGGAAAGTCTTTCTAATTACTGTATGAAATGTTTTTGACAGTTATTTAAAAGATCTCTCATAACTGTCAAAACGTTTAGAAATTGCTTGCTTTTTTGTCACTGTATGTTCACAGGGGAACAGAAGATAGAAGATAGCCTTTACAGCCAAATGATTTTTAAATCACTATAAAATTTACTAATTCAACTTTTTAAATATCTCATTTATATCCTAGGGGATGAAACTGACACAGTATGAGACTTGCTCTCAATCGATCTCAATTCAGTTTTAAGGTGAAGGATAAACAAAGGGTGATGTGATTACTTTAGAAACCCTCAAGTCTAAGCAATCAATTAATTACAGAGACACAAGTTTAATGGTGAGAGACAGACATTTCTCCTGTAGTGTTAAAAACTGTCTAACAAACATGACCAGAGATCATCTCAACAATATTAACTCCTCTTCATGTGATGTTGCTTCTCATTCTCTATTATCTTGTGCAGGGTCAGGGGAGGACCAATGGGGATTCGGGCGCATAATTACTATGAGCAATTTGGAAATGCCAATTAGCCTACGCTGCATGACCCGAGGTGGGACGTGAACCCTCGACCCTAGACCCTGCCAGCACTAATCATCTCATAATGGCAGAGAAGTAATAAAAATAATAATAATTTTAAAAAAAGGCAAATGAAATGAAATTCCAAGTTACTGAACAATAATTGAATATTATGAACATGATGTATTAATTAAAATTACTCTATGTGATGTGAAATGCAAAGTAATTCCAGTGACGGTATAAAACAACTACAGAATCTGAAAATATTTTCAGTACATAATTATTCTGGGTCCATTGATCATGTCATTTAATGGTAATGCAGAAAATTATAATCCACCTGCAGATTCTACATGCAGTATAGACTATTTAAAAGGCAGAAACAATCAAACAAGCAAAGGTCTACATTTTTAACACATCACTGTGAACTTACATCAGTTAAAATATTTCTATCATGAAAATTTAACCTGGATTGTATTTCCATAACTCTGCACATAATGAGGAAAGAAGGCATAAAACCAAAGAGGGTCTGCTGTCCTTGAATATCAAACCCAGGATGGAGGTGTCAGTCAAAACTTTTTCATTTATCTGCATCGTTCTGAATCAGTAATACCAAGTTGCTTTGTGTGTGTGTGTGTGTGTGTGTGTGTGTGTGTGTGTGTGTGTGTGTGTGTGTGTGTGTGTGTGTGTGTGTGTGTGTGTGTGTCTGTGTGTTTTCTGAATAAGTTTTATGGCTTTTTTTTTTTTTAATATATCTGCATGTAAATCCTCCTGGTCAAATTTGATTGGACAAAAGGTTTTGTTTGTTTGATGAGGCAGAGATAAAGTGTTTTTGTATCATCTTTGGCTTCTACATAACACTCCATACTGTATGTACTGTACAGTACTGTATTTTACAAGATGGTGTTCATCTCATCCTGTTAATTAATTGTCTTCTCTATAAAGGGGACTTAGTCTATCGCTTCTATTGTTGTTGCATTTCAGCCAAGATATGCATGGTGGTGTAGTGGTTAACCCTGTGCTCTTGTACCTCCTGGGTCGGGGTCGATTCCCGCCTTGTGGGGTCTGTGTTTGTGTGTGGTGTTTACATATAGAGTAAGCTAATTGCCATTTCCAAAATGTCTTATGTGATTATGTGCCCTGCGATGGATTGGCACTCCGTCTAGGGTGTACCTTTTCTAGTGCTCGTGTCCCCTGAGACAGGTTTCGGCTTCCCGCGACTCTGAACAGGATAAGTGGTATAGAGAATGAATGAGTGAGTGAGAGCTTCATTCGGTTCAAATTAATTAATGATACGGATAAAACATCAGCTCAGTTAGTTATTTTAACAGTTTTTTTATTTTTAATAGAATAGATTAGGAGCATTTTGGGATGTCGATTCACATAAGTATGCTAAGGCCAGAAACATGTCTCCTTTTTATTTATATGCAGGAAAGCTCATTTCTCCATCACTTATTATGATAACTCTTCAGTGGCTGAACATCCCATTTATTCACCAAATAGAGGTTTACCGCAAATGTCACAGTGAACTGGAGTTCTTGCTTTTAGCAATATTAAATTCCTTATGACAAGAACTACAAAAACATTCACGAAATTGATTTTTCCCATCTCTTTAATTTAATCCAGCTCTCTGCTACACAATAGATTACCCACCCTCACAGTCGGATGTGGGGATTGTGGATGAGTTTAAATTATCTGATACGCTCTCATTGTCAGTTTGACTCATGCATTACCATAACACGTCTCTCTGCCTTGACACGGGGGGGAATAACAATTGCTGCATCTCTATTCCTCTTGTCATTTTGCACACAAATCGAGGACGTAGATAACATTTCTCATTTCCTTGGTATGACACAATCACGGGTGCATTTACACAGGATTTGAGAGAACTGACAGAGCTAGAGGTTGGCGGCTATGCTCCTCCTTTCTGCTATACTCTCAATATCATCCCGCTATCTGGCAGTAAAAAGCAGGCCTGCATGTTGAATTACTCGGATGGGATGAAGCCGTGTGGCTAGTGAAGCATCTCTGTGAAAAATGCTATCAAGTTTCCTACTGCTGATTTTAATCAGTGTCTCTGGTTGAATGAAACACGAATACATAATGAATCATCAAGGGCTTACAATCATATTTTTTCCTTTTCATAATGGTGACACCGGTGATTCTTCATTCGCACCAAAGGATCAATTTAGTCAATTTTTCTACCTGCATGATTCTTGACTTTGCAAGGAAAGGTGTCAACACTACCCAGAAAATCAGAAAATCTGAATTATAAAGTATCTGTGTAAACCTTGTAAAAAGAAAGCTATGCATGTCTGAAAGAAAGTCTTTTCTATGTTTCATCTACGGAGGCCTGAGCATAAAGTAAACGGTATTCATGAAAGAGAAGAGAAGCATGTGACTTAGCAGTCAGTGTTTTGGAGGCTCATTTCAGTAGCAAGAACTGTTAGCTATCAAACATCAAAGCTTATAAAAGCCTGTTGAGCTGAACATTTTTATAGTGCGTATTAAAAAGTAAATTTTTCTACTTTTATATCAGTCACTTTCCCTCCTACAAGGTCAGTCTTGTCCTCTTCGTGTGATGTGTAGAGTTTGTGTTTGAGCAGAAACTTGAATCAGATTTGTATCTTAGCAGTAAAACACAATAATTGGTTGCCATGAAAAGTGAGTCAATATGTAACTTTAAACTCGCTCTCTCTCTTTCTCACACACACACATACACACACTTTTACTGCTATAAATCTGAGTGCTAGAGGTGAAATTGAGACAAAGATTGCTGGTATAACATTTCTATTGCTATATACAGCTATACAAGTATATACAGTATATATACTGTACATATATAGAGATATACATAGATACATGTATGTGGTATTTTTTACTGCATTAATTTAATACAAGTAGCTGAGTGTCCTAGCCAATGTACTAAATATTAACAGGAGTATATTTTAACTTAGGAAGAAAATATTTTATTTCAGAAATCATATTTAATTAAACTTAACATTGCCTTTGTTTATATATGTGGTTGCTTTAAATTAAAAATGTATATGAGCTCACAAATGTAATGATATGGACAGTTTGACTGCAAAATGAGAAATCTCTGTTCTGTTTGAGAAAATTATATAAGAATTGAATTTTTCATCCATGGTTTCTTTTAATTACAAGGGTCTCAAAATACCTCAGCATACAAATTAAATTCCTTAAGGTGAAAATTTGTATTATGAAATGCATTTTCCCATAGGAAATAATGTAAATACAGATAATCCGTTCCAGCCACCCAAAAATATTACCAATATTACCAATTTCCAACACTATAATCATATATATATATTTTTGCATATAAAAACAATTAAAACATTTTTAAAAAGATGTAAATGAACTAAGGTGGCTTAGTGGTTCACACTCTCTCCTTGCACCTCCAGGGTCTCGGTTTGATTCCCGCCTCTGTGTTCATGGAGTTTGCATGTTCTCCCCATGCTTTGTGGGTTTCCCATTGTCTAAAGACATGCAGATTAGGCTAATTGGTGTTTGCCAAATTGCCTGTAGGGTGTGTGTGCACAGTGATGGGTTGGTAAAATATGAAATAAACAGAAATTAAACCTCACTCAATCTTAATTTTCCTCTTGGCACTGGGAGCTTTAAAAACTAAACTGAAAGCAGTTCCCTTTTTTCTTGCTGCCGTGCTTCCTTCTTACAAAAAAAAAATACAAAAAACACAAAAAATATGTAAACTTGCTTCACTTGGCTTTCCAGTGATGCAAACAAGTTTTAAACGGCACCTGGACATGCTTCGCATGCAGAGGCAAATTTCTTGCAATTCTTAAAGTTGCCCTTTCATACTGTATGCCAAGATTCCACTGTAGTCAAAAGTTTGTGTTTTGTGCCACACAAAACCTTTTTTTTTTATTACAAAGGTTATTGAAGGTCATGGGAAATTAAAAACAATACAAAATAGTTTACAATGCATCATCAGCCTCATCCTCTACTAGTTTCCATTTAAAGTTTGTTTGAACAAAAACCAAACATGTATGCATCTGTAGTCCCATAAGAGTATAATAAAGTTCAGAAAACTTAAAAAAAAAAAATTGGAGGAAAGGACATTCCAAAAGTATCAAACGGCACATAGCAACTTCTCCCAGACAGCACTTATATTGCATGGCTCCTGTACAGAAAGTTTAAACATCTTTAGTAAATATCACCAGGAAGTGCAGCATGGCTCCCAAATGCATCAAATGCATCAGAGCTATTAATAGGTTAAAAATTCTAAAATAGCAATTTTAAGCAACAACAACAAAAAAGCTTTCTTGACAAGAAAAAAAATTTACCTAAATGAGCAATATCCAAATTTGATAATTGAGTTTTTCAAGGCATTAAATGATTTTGGTGCATGCTAAAAGGTTATGATGACATATAAATAACAAGGCTAAAAAGCCTTTTAGTGCGTATAAGGACACCTATATCTCACATAAACACAAGACACAAAGAACCTTTCAAATGGCTCCAATTTTTGCCTGAAAATGAATATGGATGAATAACTAAATGTCTGGCACGATTTTTCTCGCAGTGAAGTGCTGCCTTTGGGCATTTTCTTTACTCCATGCTCTGCTCAACCTTTTTCAAAGGTGGGAAATCCATTGAACTCCAATTTCACCTTTTGTAAGGAACGAACAGCCAAAGGGTAAAATATTTGACACAAGTACATTCCTGAAGTGAAATTATGTTCATTCAGTTCAGAAGTTTAAATTAGGATACAATATACTTCCAAATACTTGCAGATATACAGTGTTCTATCTCATATATTAAAGACCTAGCAGAATTTGAAAATTAAACATGTAAATTGTACTTACAGGCTTATTTTGAAATACATTTTAAGGGTGTGTCTGTACAGTACGTGAGTGTGTCTTAACCCAGGTCTGTACATTAGGTCACATTTTAAACCTCTTCTCAATTATCTGGTTTGTGTGCAAATGTGTATTGTCATGGTATTTTTGGTATTTTGGTCTATCTACGTGCCATCCAGCACATCAGGCGATGGATAGTCCCACCACGGAGATATATTCATTGTTTCTGGGAAAGTTACTTAAGTGGTCTCAACACCTGATTCACACCTTGAATACATAGAGACCACTTTTTCATTACTGATATGAAGACCTGAACCATGAATGAAGGATATTGTGTATGATATTCTCATGCCATTAAGAGCTCCATGGTGTTTCCTGCACACTTGAATGGACACCATTTTGTCTCAGAGCGTAATCACCATTGGGACAGCTTAACGGGACAGATATTTTCTATCATTAAGCTCCCAAACTGACTGATTGAAATTGGTGAGGCCAAATCATCTCGCACCACCCAGGCACACACATGCAATATAAGGAACTTTGGATATTTTATACATTCACTTACACAATGAAATAAAAATGACGGAAATATTGTAGATAATTGTAAATATTATCTGTTGCACTGCAGTGTCTATTTTTCGCATAATACACATGAGCTACTTCCGCAATTTGTTCGCGTAGATCGGCGATCCGTTTGTATCTGTGAAAATTTCATTCGTAAGTCAGAGATTACTGTACGTGAAAACTGTAAAGAAGCTAATGCACTTAGTTACCTTCCACCTCTGGCCAACATATTCTAAAGATACACGTAATTACTTGGAACATAAAGATGACTTTGGACTGCAAGTGATAGAAATAGTCTTGCCATGATTTTGTACGGAAGCACTGAAACTGCCATGAACAGTTCAATACCCAAATCCTCAGGAGTAAACAAGAGGTAACTTCAACAAAGTGGCATGCATGTTAACAGAATGCTTTTTCCTGTTATACAATTGCTTTTCTGACCATAAAGCAATATGCAGTTTGCTGTGCCATTTTCAATGGAATAGAATTACCTTAATAGGACTGCAGTAGGCAGCACAGTGCTTTAGTGGATAACACTGTCGCCTCACACCTCCAGGGTCCAGGTTTGATTTCTGCCTCGGGTCCGGGTGCATGGAGTTTGCATGTTCAGAAACCGTGCTTGGTTGATTTCCTCCGGGTACTGCGGTGCCTTCCCACAATCCAAAGAAATGCAGATTAGGATAATTCACGTTACCAAATTGCCCACAGTGTGTGAACAAGCTTGTAAATGTGTGTGTCCTCCTGGTATAGGCTCCAGGTCCCCGTGACCCTGTATACAGGACAAAGCAGTATAGTGAGAGTGTGAGTGAGTTAGTGAGGAGTGCAGTGTAATTACATGAAAATATAGTAAAGACTGTCAAAAAAAGGGCTGTGAACTATAATTCTTTAGAGATGTATGTCTGTACAGTTACTTGTTACACTGTTGATCTTACAATTACAAGTATATGATGTGCATGATTGATGATCAGCCACTGCTTGAAAAGTGATCCAGGAGAGCTGTGGCTGTGTAAATCACCCTGACAGGTAGCGCTGTGAAAAGTCAGACCACATGTTATTACAGCTAATTAAACTCTGTGAGTCAGATGAAAATGTTTCATCTACAGTTAGTCATTAAATCAAAAAGAGAAACTGGTATGCATAGATCACCATCCAGTGACTCATTAAAGCTGTCATTCTGCTTTCATTGCTGTAAAACACCACTATTAGTGTAGAGCAGGTAAAGTGGGTTACAAATGAGACACAAAGTGGAATTTCCTGGGACCGAAAAGAAGCTGTATGGAATGGAGTTAGAGTTCATATAAAATAATCTATGCCCTGGGGTACTGTTGTGTAGCCTGATTGGTGAACAGAAGTTTGAAATGTATTTTCCTTCCAAATCTTATTCTTAATCTTTCTTCCTAACTCATCTGCTCCTCTTCCCAATGTGCAATTTTTCCTTCATTTTATTCTCCAACAATGTTACCAACTGCAGATATCACCACCAGTTCTAGTCTATCCATATCATTCTCTTATGTCCTCAGTCCTCCAAATCTGAAGTGCTAGAGTAAAGGATCGAACGATGATGATGATGATGATGATGATGATGATGATGATGATGATGATTCAGTGACTCAGTGAAAAGGAAGTTGATTGCTTCTCAAATTCAGAACTTTCAGAAGTGCAGAGTAAACATCCAAGGATGCTGACTTTTTTCATATTGTCACTCTCTGTCATTGGCTCATACACAAACACACACTTGCGCATTATCTTCACATGTCAACATTCATACAAAGAAAAGACAAGGATAGAAGCTGCCTGAGGCAAGATGAGAGACGAGCAAGGAGCAGGATTCAGTCTACTTGCAACTCTCATCACAAAGGATAAAACTTTTAATTTATAAACTGCCACATATTCTCACATATCCAAAATTAGAAATTTAGAATTTTAAGCAAACTGCGACATGGAACGACCGCATTAAAAAACAAAACACAATGCATCAATTGCATCCCTTCTTTCCCTCCTGTGATCAACTGTCATTTTCTCCACACATTGCTAACCTTACTCGCTCCTTTCGATTTCTTCATTACAACGTCAGAAGAATTCACCCATTTCTTTCTGTACAGGCTACTCAGGTGCTTGTTCAGTCCCTTGTTATTTCAAGACTGGATTACTGTAACTACTGGAAGGTCTACCTCTATCCATAATTTGTCCTCTGTAGCTGATCCAGAATGCAGCTACATGCCTTGTTTTCAACCTTCCCAAGCTCTCCTACTCCACCCCACTTCACTGGCTTCCTGTAGCTGCCCGCATCAAATTCAAAACCCTGATGCTCACCTACAAAACCAAAAACGGCCCAGCACCCACCTATATCTCAACTCTAATCATACCATGCACCACAACACGTTCCGTCCAATCCTCCAGCACTGCTCAGCTGGTCCCACCATCTCTCAGGGATTGAGGAAGATGTTCTAGACTATAGACCAGGGGTGTCAAACTGCAGGGTTTTGTTCCAACCCTCGAGGACCTGCAGAGTTTAGCTTCAACCATAATTAAAAACACCTGATCCACCTAATCAAATCATTAAGGCTTATTTGAAAACTACATGGAGCAGGGTTGGAACAAAACCCTGCGGGTCTGCGGCCCTTCAGGAACGGAGTTTGACACCCTTGCTATAGACTCTTACTGCTCTGGCACCTAGGTGGTAGAATGAACCTAGATGTCAGTACAGTTGAGGCTTTGGCAATCTTTAAACGATGACTCACGACATACGTATTTCAGTACTTGGGCTGATCCCTCCCAAAATGAAAAAAATAAATAAATAAATTTAAAAACCTTCACAATAGTGTTTGACTGATGGTACTTAGTTAGTAAGCTAGTAACCCAGTGTAAGGATCTATCCAATGATGGGAAGACTTTTGTAAGAGCGTTTGCCAAATGCCTCAATGTAAACGTAAATGTAAATGTGATCAGTGAGGTGAAACTAACAGCTGGAAAAAAATTATGCTTAAAGGTTTCATTTTTCTAAGGAGAAGAAAGATTGAATATTGGAACAATGGAATAAGGTCATGTGTTCTAATGAGTTTTGATTGTCCCTATTGTAGAGAAGTAACCTAATAAGTTAATTTTAGTTTAGTTTATTTTGTTAAATATTGTTAAATATAATTCAAAGTTTCTGATTTGAGATGCAGCTCATGTCAACTAGTTTCTTTAAAATGCTAGTCAGAAACAAAACACTAATTTCTTACCTTCTACCTAAACACTGGCCAATTTCAGACTCTTCCTCAGGTAAATATTCATAGAATTCCAAGAATTGATGCATTTATTTGAAGGATTACGACCTCCTCAGGCATTTCAGTAGAAATGACATGGAGATCATTATTGTGTTCGGGAAATTGAGGTCGCTGCTGATTAGCAAACCCTGGGTAACAGCCTGCGCTACATTTCAGTCCTTGGTGACCCTTATTGCACATTTTACACTTCTGCTCTGACACACACCTTAAACCTTACTAAGAGTGTGTTAATGAGCTAATGAGTTCAACTGGTAGTGTATGGTTATGGGATAAAAAGTAAATATTTGTTTGTTTGTTTGTTTGTTTGTTTGTTTGTTTGTTTGTTTGTTTGTTTGTTTGTTTGTTTTTGTTTTTTTAAAAACCATTTTCACTTGTGTCTAAGGGTTATATGTTTGTGTGTACCATGTATTACCATGTATTTTGTGTTTTATATCTCATTTGTATGATATTGTGTATATGGGCCATAGCAAGTTAAAAATAAAAAGAGCTGGAAGGTCCTGGAGAATTGTATAAGTCATAATGTTCCATTTTAAAGTTGCAAATTTATGAGAAAAGAAATGTACAACTTTACACACTGCATAACCTACCAACTTTAATCATTTGACTGTGTAAACATACCTGACGCACCATGTTCCTGTTACACCTGCTCACTAACTTACAGTATGTGAAGTTTAGCACCCTAATGGTGCTTATACACTTTCAACCTTGTGTAAAGATATGTTTTCTTACTTGATAGAAAAAAAAGTTTTTAGTTTTAAGTTCAAGTACGAAGACAAGTTGTAGTGAGCAGGTGCAACAGGAACATCAGGTATGTTTACATAGTCAAATGACTGAAGTTGGTAGGTCATGGATTGTGTAAAGTTGTTTTTGAAAGTTTTAAACTCAAAAAGTATGTTGCTTTTTTTTTAATAATAAATTTTCCATTTTATTCCCCATAAATGTGTGGCTTTGAACTTGAAAATTCTGTTTTAAACTCAGAAATATAACGACCCTATAATGACCCTATTAAATGTTTTTATGAACTTCAACAGAAACAACTGGTTTCATTACAAAGTCAATTTTAGATGATGGAGGACATCATGGGCACAGACATTTAAATAGCTCGATATAACCCAGAGGGAGCGTGCAGAGGTCTTTATTCTGTTATGAAGTGCTGCTGGGTGTATAATTTATTGTGCGGTTTGAACGAGAGCAGGATTCAGTCGGTCAGAGCTGACCCAGATTATGTGAAAAATATGAATTTACAAAAGACAGACTCTTGGTTAGAATTCACTTTGTTCTGTGATGGGTGGCTTATCTGGATTTACTAATTACAATGCAATTAAATAATGAAATGAAGGAGCAATTTCAAGACAAGGTCAGCTATTATTTGCAAGTATTACTTACTTGGTGTTTACTCATGAACATAGTTATGCCAAATATTTGGTGAGAAACCAAACAGTATTCCGTGTCATTCAAAAGCAGAGTTGACGCAGCTGTAACATGGCAAGCAAGATGTTTGCAGAAAAGATGGTTGTGTTATGGTGGTAATTATTGCAAATACTGGCTAATATATCACTTTCAGACTTTGTTAAAGAAAAAAAAAAACATGGAAAGGTATCTAAGTCCCCACCCATTGTGATTAGTGGAGCACATCACATTAAGGCAAATCTGATAGCAATGAACTGGAAGATTAAAAAATAAATCTTAATGGATACTGGGATGTAAATGATTCCCCAAATAGCTCATTCTGAAATTCGGCTTCAAGAACACCTTGTTGCTGAAGGATACTTAAAGGAATGGACTGACATTGAGACATCAATTCACACTAACTTCTAATACAATGATCTCAAATGCATTCCCCTTTCATCTTTCATTACTCCTTAATCTTTATTAAAAAAAAATTAATTAAAAAAAAAAAAAAAAAAAAAATATATATATATATATATATATATATATATATATATATATATATATATGAACATCATACATTTTAAAGATAAGAAACTGGGGTAAACTGCATTTAATCCATCTCTATTTGTTTTGACACTTTGCAAATAAAGTAGTGTGTGAAGATACCATTCCTCATTTCTCTTGTATGATACTGTATAATCAGATTTGGATTTGAGAAAAATCAGTTAAACAATACCCGGGGTTGCGTCCATTCCTCCTCTGTTACGTAATTGTTGTCACCTGCCAGTGAAGGACTGGCCTGGCTGGTGACTTAATCAGATGGGATACTGTTAATGTGCCTGACTATTGGTTCATGGATGATTTATACTTCAGTGAGCACAGATTCAGTGTCCAGCCGGTCAGAATGTCATAGGTGGACACGTGGATATAACATGTGCACCCCTAAAGCAGGCACTGTTACATGAATCACAGCTTAATTTACTTTTATACAGAGCAGGAAAGTGTCGCCTTTCACCGGAGAAATAATAAAAATAAGATAAGATTTGTATAATTTTGTGTTGAAATGTGCTAGGAAGAAAAAAAATATTCATGAAAAATTCTCATTGACAATTTCTGAAAGTAAGTGTTTGTGTCTGGCAGTTTGAGTAGCTTTAAGCCCTTCAGTTAAATTGGTGTTTAATTTAACAATTCTATCAATTACAGAATGCCAATCTTTTATTTGTTGACTTTTTTGTTGCTGCAATTAACAAGACCTACACTATGTGTTGATTGGGAGTTTTTGTATGAAAAAGGAGAGAGAAAGTAAAGTGTTTTACTTTTCTCTTTAAATTGAAGTATAATTATTTTATTGTCAGAATTAAATGTGGAATTATCACATCTGCCTACTTAAAGATGTGTCTACTCCATTCCAGGTCTACTTCATAGACCTCTCTTGGCATTACAAAAAAAAAAAAAAAAAAAAAACAGTGATGTTTTTGTGCGTCCAGTTGGAGAAAGAAACTTTAACTAACCCTTTTAGTCAGTTTTGCTGGCTTGTATTTTAGCACCAACTGAATGAAATACAAATGTATATGTTGGGTCACTCACGCTTGTAAATTCTCCTGTTACTGAAAACATTAGCAATAGTTAATTCCCAGCCCATCTAGCTCACTTGGTGCGTAGGTGATGTGACAGGACAGCCTGCTGTGGAATGGCCCAACATTTACAATATCAAAAAGTTTCCAGACTAGTTTTGTAAAACAGCAACAGATGGCAGCACAAGGCTGCACACACAGTCACAGGGAGCATCGACCTTCATAAGTCAATGTGCCAAAAGACATCATCCTTTGTACATCGGGAGCTGTGCAACTGGTGCTATTCTGACCACATGCGTTCCCACGTTTGCTATTTCATCATAGCAATAAGCAAATTTGCCAGAGAGAAATTTGCCTCAATTAGACAAGTTTATGGCGATGCTGCAATGATTTTGATGCTGGAAACATTTGTTGTCTGAAACATGTGCAATGAGATGTTTTGAATTGCATGCATGCTTTAAGAGCTTTACTGGAAGACGATGAGAGATCAGGACTGTCGAAACCATTCAGAATGTCATACATGATGTTGATAAATATCAGTGGTCAGGCAAAGTAATGAGGGAAATCATCTAATCACATGGCTCCTAGTTCCCCAATTTCTGATTAACGTTAGATTGGTATGACAAAACCTTAGAAGCACATCCATGCCTCCAGCACACAATATTTCATTTAACCTTACTGTACCTGGCATGAAGTGTGCACTAAAAGCACAAGCAATTTTGATGGTTGCCTCAGTCCAAATATTTCATCTTTTATCACATTTAACTGAAGTTGTTTTAATATTTTTAGATGGCAGTGGCAGCTGATATATGAAATAACTTTATGTAATAATTAAACTTTTTGCCTCACAACAACATAGATATTAATGTCTGCTTAGTTTTTTCTCTAGTTAATACAGTGACATAAACACAGAAGGAGTTAGTAACCGATTATTGGGACAGTGCTCATTAGTTAATCTGTCGATTCATTTATTTATTTATTTGTTTATTTTTACAGAGGTACGATAAAAGTTCTTTCTGGTTGCAAACTCCAATTCTAGTTGAGGCAGGAAATGTGTGATGGAAGGGGCATGATTGGAAGTCTGATTCTAGACACTCCTTTTTTTTTCCTGTACTGTGGCTGATAATGATTTTCCCTACATATACTTTTATTCAGGCAGCATTCTTATGATATGAAAACCATTGAAGATTTTTTGCCCCTTGATTTCATTATAGACCAAGACTTTTTACATTTAGAGAACGGCATTAATGAAGTGCCTTTGATCTATAAAGCCCTTTTGATTGTTTCAACCAGAGAATAACAGCAGGGTAAAGGGCTAATAGCATTAAGGCCTACCTGTCAAACTGCCTCTAATTCCATTAGAATTCTTCCTAGGTCAGTGCATCAGATCAATTAGATTAATTTTTACAAAATATTCAGAATACAAGAGGTGCTCAGCCTCAGCAGCAGAAAGGTCAAATCTCTTCACAAGGAGCTCTGTGATTTCTTTTCCTTTGGCATCTCCAAAACAAACCAGCTTCAGAATGTACCATGTCAAAACCACACACATTATCCAAACCGCAGCATCTGCAAAATACCCTATTTTTAAACCACATAGTCTCCATGCCACAGCAACTTTAAATAACACCACCTTCAAGCTACTAACTCACTTTTCAACCACAACATTACCAATCCACATTGTAAATTAACAATAACTCTTACAACAGCTGCAAGTTACAGGTTTGAACCCCAACAATGCCACATTCATCCATACATGAGAGTCCAAGAATGCAAAGTTGTCCGTGCCCTCTGTGTGGGCGGGTTGGTGAAGTCTCTTCCCTACAGCATCGTGTAGAATAAAGTGTAGTGTAGGATGGTATAGGGTAGGATAGTGTGCAGCAGTTCAAAAAGATGTGTTTGGTTAGCTTGACATGACTTCCAACTAGCCTCCAACAAGCACATTCGCATGTTTCACAATCTCTTACATTTCATACACATTTCCATAATTTTCTTTTAATTATGTAAAGCTGCTTTGTGACAATGATCAATGTTAAAAGTGCTATACAAATAAAATTGAATTGAATTGAATTAAATTGAACAATCATATCCACAGAGGACAGACAGCACATTCCCAAATATTGTTATTGTTACAAATGTTGTATTGCTTTATTTATTTCAGGTACTTGTGCACACCTGTTTTGTTTTCTCCCTGATTAGTCACTATGTTATGTTTTGTCTCCTTTGTTACTAAAATGGCAAGAGAAAATGACTTTTTCTATTGAAAGATAATTTTGCTAGATTTTAGGAATGTATTTCTTCAAAGAAGCTAAATGCAAGTTTAGTAATATTTGACTAGAGATAAGCTTAACAATCTTATAATTGGTTTGTTGTGGTCTTATTTTAAGAAATTATAAATAGGTTTGCCTAGATTCCAGATTTATCTTTTTTTTTTTTTTTTTTTTTTTTGCTTGACAATAACCAAGTACACACCGCAAAAAAAAAAAAAAAAAAAAAAAAAATCGGAGAAAGTGAAATATTCTTGAATCTAGGCAAACCTAACCATTTGTTCAAATAAAAGTACAACAAACCAAATATAAGATCATTAGGCCTAGTCTTAGTCAAATGTCAACTTTTGATTCCAGACTCCATTTCCCATCAGGCACTTCACCACAGCCATGTTATCATTGTACTCACCTGCACCTTATTTGGTTTTATTAGCCTGTCTACATTCCAGGGTGTGTCCCACCTAGTGCCCCATGGTAGGCCCCAGGCCTTCCATGACCCCGTACAGGATAAGTGAGTGTTCAGTTCAATTCAATTCAATTTTATTTGTATAGTGCTTTTAACAATTGTCATTGTCGCAAAGCAGCTTTACACAATCAAAATAATTAATGAAGTTTATATGGAATGTGAATGTGCATGAATCAAAAATGTCACATAGTCTCTAATGAGTGAGCCGAGGGTGACAGTGGCAAGGAAAAACTCCCCGTGATGGCAGTAGGAAGAAACCTTGAGAGGAACCGGACTCAACAGGGAACCCGTCCTCATCTGGGTGAAGCAGAAAGCGGGAATTGATCTGCATTCATACTGTGTGTTAGGTGCCAGGCAGTTCAGTATAACAGTTGTTAACAGATGTTAATTGATGTTAATATGGAGTCCAGGTGTGTATTGCATCTACACATTCTGTTTGGTTCAAACAGACTATACACTGCTTATGTGAAAGTAATGTATATACGCTCCACAGCCTATTAACTTGTCCATTTTCTTACACTTTATTACTGTGTACATTACAGTTATTGATGTTGACTAACTCATCAATGTTTATCAACTTATCCCTAGTCCTAGCAAAAATTCAAACTCTATTAAACTTATTTACAGATTATTTGTGTACATTAGATTGCCTGCAATAAATTGATTAATAAGTAATTTTAAAATAGCTTGCAATCATTTATTTTGAAAACCTTTCAACTAAGCATAGAGATTTTAATGGATGGTCTGCCTGTTGTGAAACTTCCGTTTCAACCATAGAACACTCTGTACAAGTTAAATCAGTTAATGGTAGAAAAGTGTCTAAGTAAAACTTATTAATGAGAAAATCAATAGCAAGACCCTGTTAGCTATTATAAATCCTCTGAAAGCAGTGTAAAGTTGTCAATGATTTTTATAGTGCTTAAACTTAAATTACCTACTTTTATTCATTTTTATTGCACACCATCCTCTCTGTGTGATGCAGTGGTTTACTCATCAAACTACACTATTAAATACTATCTAGAAAAACTGCAGTGCAGAAAAATCTGTTTGAAGATTATCTTTTATTGATATATTTATTTGGAAGAATTTTTATTCTATTTGTCTTACAAATATGTACTGCTACTTTTTGGCATAAAATTTCTCGGTGCTCAAAACACTATACTTTTTGTCTGTAGGTATGATGTGTAATGAAAGAGTTGTAGAGTTTTGCATCAGTGGTTATGTCATAATATACTGTTTATCTGAATATCATTTAAGGATGAGTGAGGGAGGAAAAAATATTACGGTGCTCTCTTTAGAATATGAATATGAATACTGTGCCTAAGCTTCTATAATAAATTGCATTGAGAGCATATACATTATTCATATCCCCAGCACTGTGTGCAGGAGCAGCTAAAGGATGATAGAAAAATCACTTACAGAAATACAAGAAGCATGATGTTGGGCTGAAAATAGATACGGATGAAGAATAAAACCATGACGTTGGTATTTTTAGGTCTTATCTGGCTTTTTTTTTTTTTTGGTCATAATGCAAAAAAAATTCACTAGTGGATCTTTTTCCTCTATTTGCTCCCTAATTGGTCTTGGCCAATTCCAACCCATCTGCCAGCTCAGTCTTATGACATGAAAACTATAAACCAAGGAGTGTGAAGGTTAATGTATGTCCTTTGAGCAGGGGCTGATCTAGAAAATTATTCATGGGATGGCATTAAAATTATGAGGGGTGGCAACACTGAAGCAAGCATACTTGCATGGTTTTTGCGGATTCAAGGAACTCTATTCTTATTCAGTGTATACACTAGGGTGCACATTTTTACATTGTCCTATAAAAATGAAATAAAGGCTGATGTGTGATCGACTTGAACCTGATATCTGGATTGAAACATCAGATAAATAAAAAAAAAAAAAACTCTTTTATTTTTAGAACACTAGGACACTAGTGCTGGGGTGGCAAATGGGGTGGCAAGGCTTTTTCGTAGGGTGCCAGTTGCCACCCCGTGCCACCCCGGTAGATCCGCCCCTGCCTTTGAGAGAAGTGAAGACCACATCCTTTTAAACTGCTGCTCATGCTGCACCACAGGGCAGCTTAACACATTTGGAGGAAAATGCTATCCACCATCTTCTACATACAAAACCCAAGCTGACAGATGGCCAAGATTGTCACTATGATTGACAGGGGAGAGAAAGTTGTGGAAGGGTATAGTGTGCAGATGAAGAAGAGGATTTCTGAAAGTTACATAAAATCTTGGCTGCACATTTAAGGATTGCTTTAATATATATATATAGACCATTCAAAATTATGTTTCTGTTTGTATCCCCTTTATAATAATCTCAGAATTTTGAAGATTTAAAACTAAATTAACCATAATTCGTCCATGTCTTTTATATATATATTTACAGTGTATTTCTTATTATTATTCTGTATGAATGCCAAAAACTTCATACTTCCTTACCCAACTACAGTGTAACTTTATAATACTGAGGTCACAAATGTCAGACAGCTCTTTTACTTAGTTCACTCTGAACATTTTCTCTACTCTATGCTCTGTTCAACATGAATAAAAATATCAAAGGTGAGAAATCCATTAAACTTCAGTTTCCCTGTCTGTGTAGAATGAGCGCTCTAAAGGTAGTGAATTTGACACAAGCATTTTTTATTTATTTTTTTTTTTTTTATCAAACTGAAACAGGAGACACCTCCAGAAATATTCTAAGGAATGAACATTATATATGGGAGAGCTGTTGCAAGAACATTGTGGAATTTAAAATGTAGTCAGTGTGTGGTCTGATCCCACAGAAAACCCAGTGGAGCACCACTTTCCCAAAAAAAAAAAAAAAAAAAAAATTAAATACTGGACACAATAGGAAGGCATCAAAACATCCAGTGCATCACAGCTTGCCACTCACAGGGCCCAGCAGGCGAAGAGCCCAAGGCAGCTGACTCAGGCTCCATACTCACTCACTTACTGTCTATATTCTTTAATTCTGTATTCAGGGTCATGGGAGGCCTGTAGCCTGTACCAGAAGACTTAGGGCATGAGGCGGGAGACACCCCGGACAGGGTGCCAATCCATCTCAGTGTACACACACTCACTCATTCACACATTACGGGCACTTTGGGAATGATGATAGGCCTAATCTACATGCTTTCGGAGGAACCAAGAGTACCCGGAGAAAACCCACCAAAAATGGGGAGAGTATGCAAACTCTATGCGCACAGAGGCAAGATTCAAACCTGGACCCTGGAGGTGCAAGGCGACAGTGCTAACCACTAAGCCACTATGCCACCTCGGCTCCATACTCTCAGATTCCAATCTGATCAAACATCCTTTGAATGCACCAGACCAACAAGTCCAATTCACAAAGGCCCACACCACAATCCAGAGGACCCAAAGGATCTGCTGCCAATACAACCTGACGACACCACAGCACACCTCCAGAGGTCTTGTGGAGTCATGCCTGGTAGCACCAGAGCTGCCATGGGGGCACAAGACGAAGCTACACAATACTGACCTCACATTTGCTTTCAATACCAACACTCCCTTTTGTTTTTATTTAATTATGAAAGGACTCTACAATGTCCACATTTGTAAAACTAAAAGATAAAACTGTAGTTTAAGGTTTTCTGACATGGGAGGGACCTCAAGACAAATGAGTTGAGAGTTTCTCAAACGGACGAGTGGAAAAGAGACCAAATTCCCCATGAATGTGGTACAATAATAAACATAATTATAAAAAGTTAGTTCTGACTGGGTAATCTGATTGAATGAAAGGCTTCCCACGAGTGGTGATAATAGATGAGATGTTTAACTATATATGTGTTACTCTGCCTCAACTCTCAGTCACCAGCATGGGTCAACGTAGGTTAGTACGGTTCGCAGTACTGAGGAGAGAGCAACAGCCTGCTAAAACTCACATTCACAACCAGTTACAGAAGTACTTTTAGCATGAAAACTTGTCTGATAATGTTAAACAACACATTGTTACCTTACTAATTAAGAAATGCCTCTGAACCATCTGTATTGCTTTTCATTTATACCTAAGATGAGATACAAAGTTAACTAGCTTCTGAACAAGGCTAAATTACAAATTCCGCTCTATTCCCTGATCGAGAGCATTACTTAGTGTGTGGAACACGACAAGCAACCTCCGGCTCTAAAAAATCAAAAAGCCAACACAGAAGTGCCAGAACTTGCATGTCGACTAGGGCTCCAAAAGTGAGTCGATCCGGTTTGGGATTTGGGTTTCAACTCCAGAACCAAGTAGTTGAATGTGCTGTAGCTGATATTCCAAAGTGGAATAAATGAAAATATTAAGATAAACTTACTGGACTGTCCTCTAAATGGTTTATATGGTCATGGTTTATTCTCCTAACCATTTGGCTGCATCGTACTAGCAAGAATCCGGTTGTTGTTCGCTAGTTCTGCCAGTTGAGAAAGTATATGTGTTGACAAAGCGAAATAAATTGGTTAAATAAACAAAACAAATCAGAATCTGTTGATAATAAATGTTTTTTTTTTTCAATATCATATTCAAGGTTGTGCTGTTGTACTTGATATCTGCACGACTGTGATATCTTCAGTACCTGGGCTGCGCCCTTGCGTCTACACCCACATAAGAGCTATACTGATAACCAGTACATCAGCAATGACTTTCGTATGATGTTGCTAAATTGTAAAAAGAAAAAAAAAGTTAATGTTTACTTAAAAAACATATAAAATACAGTTGGATATGAGGAATAAAACACTTTGGTGTATAGGAGTCCTCATATTCGGCTTTGTCATACCATCACATTATTGATTATTTTCCTGTAATATGATCAGGCCAGAATGCAAGTACAGACATATTTACTAAATAATATTATTAATACATTGCACAAACATGGACACTGCATACAGACACAAACAAATAGGCACTTATCACTGTTATTATTATTATTATTATTATTATTATTATTATTATTATTATTATTATTATTATTATGTATATATACTTTTTGCCCTTTTTTAAATGTTCATGAGAGTCACTTTATATTTGACTAAATGTCTGCACGCTTTTATTTTATATACTGTACATTTATTTATTTATTACCCTTTCTATTTTCTATAGGTTTTTTTTTTTTTGGGGGGGGGATACTATCTACTCCTGTTATTGTCTTGCGCCTTATTACTAAGCTTTGTCAATACAAATGTAAATATTTGTCATGCATGTACGGTAAATAATGCACCTTTTGAATATTGAACATGAAACCAAAACATAAACAGGTCCTAAATGCTAACCGGAATATGTGTCTTCTGGTAAATCAATCTGACACAAACAATTCTAGACAAAGATACAAAGAAACCAAGAGATTTTAATAACAGTTTTATACCTCTTATTCCAATTGAAACACAAAATTCTTCTCCACGATGTTGCATTGCTGTGGACTCCCAAATGCTCAAGCTCCTGAAAGTCACCACAGCAAAAATGACATCGTTTATATCGCAGCACTCATCTGTGACACTTTTATCCTAATTATTGTGCATATGAATGAACAACATTTGAATCATTAACAGTGAACAGCACCAGCCTCAGGACCCTCAAGAGAGTCATGGCCACCTAAATGAACTGGACAAAGTGTTCTGTGAAAGGTTAGACCATGATTAAAAAGTCATAATGAGATAGAAATTTACATCCAGTAGTTAAATGAGGCTAATTGGCATCTGGTAATTCACTGCATGAATAACTGTTATAATGAACAACTGTCATATGCCACTATTTAGTATAGAGTAGCTTCATTGTTTTACCAAAGAGACATGACCACACACAGGATACGGAATGTGGATTAAATGTGATGCGTTAAAAAAAAAAAAAAGGAACAGAATTATACAATAGAATTCAACAAAACAGTCTGGCAAAATATATCCTTTTCTCTGATATATACAAAAAAAAAGCTTAAAAATGAAGTAAGGGAACATAAAGGTTTTATTTTTAATAGAAAGATGGTACGGTTGTATCAGGGATGAATCCTGAAGGACGCTCTGCACCCATGAACTCATTACTTTGCATGTTTGGAACATTTTAAGTTATGTCTCTCTGTCTTGCGTTTTCTGTTTATGTTGAAAAGAAAATGTACCGTATGTTCCTTACTGGGATTAGTATTTAAGATCCGGAGTCTCGTCCTCATCTTGCATCTGTTGTTGTTCTGTTCTGTTCAGCTGCATTTACAAACGTTGTCATTATCTTGTTTCTGTTGAAACACTGATTATGATCCTGTTTTTCTTTCTGTTTACACATCTGTGCTTATGTTGTGCATGCTGCAATATAATTATGTGACAGAATGTGAGACCAGCCCCCCAGCTGCCCTTTAAGAGATAACATGAAGATGTTCAGAGCCCGTCAGTGTCAAGGGTGAGGAGAACACTCTTACCTCCTGGCAGAGAGGTTGAGATGACATGGAACAACCACAGGGGCTGAACGGCATCCAGCAACGAGCTGAAGAGCTGGCGATCCATCTGGACATGTGCCAAGCTGCACTTCCGGCACAGCATGTGGTGAAGTGGTTGCTGGAGCTCGTCACACAGCTGGGTCATCATGAAGAGGAGATGGAGAGGAAAAGCAACATTTTGTGCCGATAAAAGGAAGAGGAAGAGGACGACCTGAATGTTTTGAATTGTCAGGCATTTTTTGTATAAACATTTAAATACCAAATTTATTGCTATGCATATAAATTGTTTTATATACAGTACAGACCAAAAGTCTGGACACACCTTCTCCTTCAAAGAGGTTGAATTTGTATTATGGAAAGAAAAAAGCAGCTAAGTAAAGAAAAAAAAACGATTGGCCATCATTACTTTAAGAAATGAAAGTCGGTCAGTCCGAAAAATTGGGAAAACTTTGAAAGTGTCCCCAAGTGCAGTCACAAAAAGCATCAAGCGCTACAAAGAAACTGGCTCACATGCGGACCGGCCCAGGAAAGGAAGACCGAGAGTCGCCTCTGCTGCGGAGGATAAGTTCATCCGAGTCACCAGCCTCAGAAATCGCAGGTTAACAGCAGCTCAGATCAGAGAGCAGGTCAATGCCACACAGAGTTCTAGCAGCAGACATGTCTCTAGAACAACTGTTAAGAGGAGACTGTGTGAATCAGGCCTTCATGGTAAAAGATCTGCTAGGAAACCACTGCTAAGGACAGGCAACAAGCAGAAGAGACGCGTTTGGGCTCAAGAACACAATAAAGAACACAAGAAAGAAAACTCGCTGAATGAGAAGGGGTGTCCAAACTTTTGCTCTGTACTGTATACGATAATATTATGATAGAAATATTATAATATTATGACAAAAATATGATAATATTATATTAATGATATACTGTATACATCCTACTATTTTTTTAAAGTGTAAGTTGCAATATATAAGGTTTATTTAACCATATTTCGTGCATGAAGGCAACATACTGTATGCATACAGTAAATATGTGTGATGACATGTGAATAATGTGATCACATGCGACAAATAAAAACCACACTCTTCGCTTATAGTCCACTATGGCTAAAAGCACCATTCTGGTAACAAAATCGTATAAAATCGTGATCAATGCCATGACATACAGATATATTGTGTAATGATAATGTAGGAAAACATCCACCAAAGACACCAAGCAAGACATTATGTAAGACAGTAACAGACAGTATGGCCGTGCACTTCAGGATTTGGTCTTGCACCATTTGAATCAGAATGAAATAATAGATGTAAAGCAATTCTTTTTTTTAGATGAAAATGACATGGCTGGGACATGACACTTTGATTTAAAATCATTAGTATCTGCTTCTTATGCAAATAGTGCAGCGCCGACATGATTTGACGTCGCCCAGGGCTGCTGGAGAACCTGATTTGTACACAAACAAACATGTGGAGATGCTAAGACGTGAGGTGCAGAGCTTGAGCTTGTTATCTCTCGCTGAGAGCAGACTCTCATGCAGGCCATGTCATCAGGATCAAGAAGAGGTGAAATCTGTCCCGCTGGGGTGGAGCTATTCGGCTCTGCCTTCTCCATACAGTTCAAGCTTCACCTCTTCAGCTTCTTTTCTCATTTTACATTCCTAACTCATCTGCTCCTGTTATCCGTTTAGTTTTCTTTTTACTTGAGCTGCACCTTCCTGCACCTCTTGTACTGTCTTAGCTTTTTTCATTTGTATCTCTAAATCCCTATTTCCCCTTTGCTCAGGGCCTTTTTGTTATGTTGCTCACAGCAAAATTTCTTTCCCCGTAAGCTTTTCGGATCTGAGCCCAAGATGTGACAAGACGCTAAAAGGACGAGTCTCTGTCTTGCTGTCCTGTCTGACTTAGTCAGTGTTTCACCTCAGTCTTCAGTAAATAGAGTCTCTGGCGATAAAACTTGCTGCCATTCAAATGATCAGCATGTCAAGAGAAGCAGCTGATGTGTGCATCCAAGCAAACAGGGGACAAATCAGAGGGAGACAGAGAAAGACGAAATATGGAGAAAAGAGAGGATTTGCTGCTCTGATGGTGAAATGACAGGGCAAGATGGAGACCGATGCTGCTCAGTTTCAGAATTCTCAAGAGAGATGAAAAGAAGAAAACACACCCACCCACCCACACACACACACACACACACACACACACACACACACACACACACACACACGCTTACACCAATCCCCTCTCTCCACATGTCAGCATGAGTGAGAAGGAGGAGAAGGTAAGAGTCGCTTGCTGCAAGGTGAGACAGGAGCACTGGCCTGTGTGTGTGGGTGGGGGGGGGGGGGGTGCATGTGTGTGTGTGTGTGTGTGTTTATATTTTATATTTTATAATATATATCTGCCAGCTTTAACCTTGTGAGTGCATTCATCCCTATGAGGAAAGCTGCTTTTAAAAAAATCGAGAGCCTACCACTTTTATAAAACGTTTGATGCTGTTGTTTAATTAAATGAACATTTAACTGTTGGCGAATTGCTATAGTGTAAGAAGAAAAAAATTAATTGGAATGTACTATCACAGGAAAATAATACACATTGGGATGGTAACACTGACTCTGAGGTGTTTTTATAGCTCAAGTTTAGCACATCAACGTGAGACTATTATCTTATCTGTCACCCTCACAGTACCATCAGTGTTTTTTTTTTTTTTAACACAACATTTTCCATAAATTATAATGTGGACTTTTCACCTGTAGTGTGTTTCTTTTTATAAGCATTTTTCATAAGCGATTAATTCATTTTCACACTTTAAATTATTGGTTTTGGTGCAGATTTTCTTCAATTTTTTTATGTTATACATATAATACAGTAAATGTGTTTGTCCAGAGAAGCTACTTCTGAAGTTTATGCAACATGGAAGTGACCAATCTGGCTTCCCTAAAAATTTTTAGTTGCTAACTTTTTAACCACTAAGGAGAGATGATTTTACATGTGCCCCAAAAATTGGCATTTTTCAGCTTCATACTGACTTACTTCAAACAATAATAATATTAAATGGGATTTTATACATATTTCTCAATTAATACTGACATTGATGTAAACTTCTAGAAGCATATGACCTGTAAAAACGGTTGCTTAAATAGTTTTTTTCATAAAGGCTTAAAAAACTAAAAATCTGTAGTGTCCGTAACCATGTCAATTTCATGCTGCAATAACTTAACAATTTATCGTTTAAGTACACAAGTACACTTGTTTAGATTTGTGGCTTTTCATGTGAAATTCAAATTGGCCAAGTTTCATCTGATTGACAGTTGAGATCATTAAAAGATTTTAATAAAAATTAAAAAAAAAACTTACAGACACTACACAAAAGGGCATGAAATTGTATTTTTGTTTTTATTTAATAGAAATTTAAATGTGTATGTATATTAGCAAAAATCAAAGCATGGATCGTGAGACAAGAAGCATAAAGTATAAATCGTAGCTCCAATACCATGTTTTGGCCGTAAGCTTAATACAATTCAAGATTAAGTAAAAGCCATTATCGAAATAATCCAAATAATATTTAAGGTATACCCTGAGACATATTCCTACACTGTCATTTACTTATCTATCCTCTAACATTACAGTGCTGAAACACAGTTAAACGCAGCAGGATGTCCAGATGAGTCGGCTCTAAACATCAGCAGTTCATATTTCCTCATTTAAATTCTTGTTCCTGCTGTCCACTCCGACTGCTCCAAATCACTCCTGCATAATGTAAAATCGCATACACCAGCAGATGTGTAATGAAGCTGCGTCCAGCTGTTAGCACAAGTCTAGCAGCTGAGGCTTAAACAAAGACAAAATAAGTAATTATGTATTCAGCAATCAGACTTCACGTTGATCCTAATCTATTTGGGTTCTTTGAAACAATTTGAAATAGCATTCGGATTTCAATTTTATTTGTCACATACACATCCATACACAGTATGACATTCAGTCAAATGCTTATACAAATGTCCGTGATCAAAAGTAGGAAAATTACTCTGAAAAAAAAAATTGATTTACAAGATAAGTGAAAAATGTTTGCTAGAAAATACAATTAATCCAACGGTTACATCAGCATCAGTAGCAGTGTGATTGTCCAGAGCGAGTGATTCTAACCAAATATTGTGTTTTTAGTACAGTACAAATTAACTGCATAATTATGCAGAAAGCAGAGTGGAGGTGTGTCATCTCATGAATATATACTGTAAGAGGAAAAATTTGCTAGGTTCACATTACCAGCCTGAAGTAACTCAAATGCATTTTTTTACTCTAATGGGCTGTAGATCTGAATCACTTTCATATGTGGTCCTATGTGAGGGGGGCCCATTGATGTCAGTGAGGGGATTTCATAGCATTGTTAGCAATAGCTGCTAAAACAGCTAACAGGAGGTTGTCTGGCTTGCTTCTTTCTTCTGGTCCTCATCGAATACTGCAGACGAACTGATTTTTGCACATATTGTATATCAGTTAAGAAGCTGGGGTAGGAGCAAAGGGTACAGCTCTTCTGTAACAAAAATAGGGTCAAGGGCCTTACTCAAGGGCACAACACTGGCAGCTTGGTGGTTATGGGGTTTGAACCCCCAACTTTCTGGGCAGTAACCCAGAGTCTTAATCAAACTGAGCCACAATTGGCCCAACATTTATAAGTTTCTCAACTTGTCTTCCAGGCCTAATCATCACATAAAATACTACTTGACACATAGGGCAATTTAAAGTACCCAATCCACTTACTGGCATATTTATGTAATGAGAGGAAAACAAAGATCCCCAGATGATAAATAAACAATGAAATAAATGCATGAATAAACAAATTTAATATATATTTTTTTAAAGTTTGGATTCCCTAAAGAGTCTGGTATCCAGTCTTCAAGGTTGATGAACACTTTATGCAAAATATGCAGAGACACATCAGGATCATTGCTGGGAACCTGAGGTCTACTGTAGATTACAATATGGTCTACCTTGTCATGTGGATGGTTCATAAGGTTAACCGTTAATACAATTATAAATATAAATAATACAATTATGGTGGTGTTTATTAAGAAATGTAAAATATTTTTTTCACTGGTTAATTGCTACAGTAGGAGGAATAAAATGGTTGGAAATGGTCTGTTCTAGGACAAGATTTGAGGTACTGTATATCTGAGAATTTCCAGGAGTGGTCAATTTCTTCCAGTCATTATACACGGAGTGGTGAAGAAATTGCAAGGGGAGAATGTACTGCTTTTTGCAGGGTGAAAACATTTTACCAAAAAAGAGTCATCACCAAACCACACAAGAACATCCACATCACACCGACAGAACTCCTGTGTCCTGTAACATTAATGTGGGAGAGGAGCCACACAAGTGCCACACAAGTGCTCATGCTTTTTAATTGATATCATCATAATGTCAGAAGACATCAGTTCATTCACACAGTTTTAGTGATAAATGTCAACCTCAAAGCCCTGCATATATTTCAACGAGTAATTTACTGCTGACAGTCTGAGGAATGTTTATGTTAATCGCTCACTCATCATCTATACTCCTTTATCCCTATATACAGGGTCACGGGGGGCCTGGAGGCTATTCCAGGAGACTCACACACACACACACACACACACACACACACACACACACACACACACACACACACACATTAGCCTATCTGCATGTCTTTGTACTGTGGGAGGAAACCAGAGTACCTGGAAGAAACCCACCAAGCACAGGGAGAACATTCAAACCCCATGGACATTGAATTGAACCCAGAACCTGGAGGTGCAAGGCGACAATGCTAACCACTAAGCAAAAATGTAGGTAAGGGTAGATGACCAATTTGAAACTATTACAAATCACAATGGTCAAAAGTTGATGGACACATAAGCATCACTAAGCTGTACACACACATTTGTACAGAATGTCATTGTGCACTGTTATTATAATTTCCCTTCAATGTATCTTAAAGACCTTCGCTGTCTGTGCACAAAGTGAGCGCCATGAAAGACATAGTGAGTGTTCCAAGGCAAACTCAAGTGGCCTCAAGCACAAAGCCCTATTTTGACTGACCTGAACACCTTTAGGATGACTAGTAGTGCTAACTTTAAGCAAGGTCTTATTTCCGGACTTCAGCCTACTGTGTGCTCTTGTAGCTGAATGGAAACAAATCCCAACAGCTATACTCCATTATCTAGTGGAAGTCCTTCATAAAACAGTGGAGGCAGCATAGGAGGATAGATAAAAATATCTATGCCCATGGTTTTGAAACGGGATATTCAGTGGTCGGGTGTCTGGTTACTTTTGACTATATAGTGTAAGCGTTACTGGATTTACAGGTTTCCTTTGGCCAAATGTGTACATATGAACAGATTTTCTAGCTAAATAAATGCCATTTTGTTTCAGCAGTATGCTGACTGACTATCTGCTGGTACAGTATTTATAAAAATGCTTTTCTGAAGCTTGTGTTGTGCCTCAAGTGGTTCATCATTAATATTTTATTTATATTTTATATGTGACTCACTCCCACTTTAAAGTGACATATAAAATACAACCTCAGTTACTCCTGTGGTACCTCCGACAACAAAGCCATGCACTTTTCTTAATAAAAATAAATAAATAAATAAATAGAAAAAAAATTTTAAAAGTTCATTCCAGTGTAGACGACCGAAGAGGAATGTAAATAAAATAAAAACCCACCAGACTTGAAATCGCATTCCTTTAAGAAAAGTAATCAAAGCAGCATTTTCCTGAATAAAACATGCATTACTGAGCAAAATGTTAAATGTAAAGGCTTTAAAATGTAGTCAATCCAAGTCCTTTCGTTGTTAATGGTGACAATGAAAGGACTTGGATCTTTCATTTGAACTTAAGAGCAGAGGAGACAAATTACAAATTATATTCCGCTGAAGCTCAGCAACTCAGTCTACAATTTGGGCTGTTGAAAAACAAAGGTGGATGTGTAAAAATCATATTATCTCATTGTCTAATCAGTTCAAACCAATAAAATAATACTTCAAAATGTCTGTAACGATTCTTTATTTTTAGGCACATTCATCTATATTCACATTCCTGATTCCCCATTTAGCAGAGAAGAGAACAAATAAAACATCATGTTACATTCCAAGGACATTCTTTGGCAAAATGGTAAAAAAAAAAAAAAAACCATTGAACTTCAACCTGTTTTTTTTTTTTTTTTACATGTAGGCATTTGGCAGGCGCTCTTATACAGAGGAACTTAGAGGGCGGGTTTTGGATGAGAAGGTACAAATATTCACAAATAATCAAACGCAGACTGAAATGTTCCTACATTCAATCGTGTTGTTCCATCTGAGCTGAATCTGTAGTTTATTTAAAAACCTCCTAACAAATGTGTCTCTAAATCAGTATAAGGGATGTTCAAGTCAAAACAGGAATTTTAATTGTGCAGAATAACAGACCCATGTTTGGAGTGCCTGCTTCATGTCTGAAACTCTGGCCTCCCAGGAACTCCTTAAATGAACCAAACATGTGGAATTGGCTTGGGAGATTGGTCAGGACTGTACAGTCAATGTGGCAATAACTTTAAGCCGAGTTGCTGTAATGTGCAGGTGGTGTTGGTGAATGATTGTGTGTACCGTCCTTACAGACAGATGCGTCTCTTCCACAAGTTGCTGACAAATTATCTGTTGATTTTCAAGGATCAGATGTTTCACTTGCCGAATGTTCAAGGGAATACATCACATATGGGCTGCGGTAACATTTTTGCACCTTTCAAATGTGTTACTGCAGCTATTACTCTCATCACCATGCTGTGCTTGAAGTCTTCTGTAAGTGTCAGACAGTTTGATGCCTTCATTCACCAGAAATATTATCACAAGTCCATTTTTTTTCCCTCCTGAGTGAATACTCCTCATATTTGCAGATACAGTAGATCTGCAGCAAACATTATCTTGTCTTGTTTTTACTTTATTTTAAGGTTAATGCAAAATGCCATGTGGAAGGCCCGAGTTTCATTCCCATCCAATGTCCAAACCTGGATAAAATGTGAGGCTTGATTCAGGAATGGCATTCGGTGTAAAACCTGTGCCAAGTCGTTGTGCGGATGGGATGGTCCGCTTTGACAGGAGAAGCTGAAAGACAATGGGTCGAATAGTAAGACTTTTTTTTTGTATTACCATAAATATACTGTATATATACTGTATGTATATGAAATGTGAATGTGTATGAATCAAAAATGGTCAGATAGTCGCCGATGAGCAAGCCGAGGGCGACAGTGGCAAGGAAAAACTCCCTGAGATATCAGTAGGAAGAAACCTTGAGATGGACCGGACTCAACAGGGAACCCATCCTCATTTTGGTGAACAGAAAGCAGGAATTGATTTGCATTCATACTGTGTGTTGGGTGGCAGGCAGTTCAGTATAACAGTTATAACAGATGTTAATTGATGTTAATCAATACTATGAGTTCTGTTATTTCATATACTCTCCTGTATAGTGAAATGTCATCATCTGGGTCTCGTCATGCTAACAAACCTGGCAGGAAAAGTCATAAAAAGGGTCAAGGAGATGATTCATTCCTAACTATTTGTTGCATATCATACACTTGAACTATGCCAGTGTCTTTATTGTGGAGAGAAACCGTATTACTGCTCATAGCGGAGTAGTTATTTTTAAACAACGTGGCCACACCAACTTATTCACCTTGGAGAAAAGTCATATCTCGGCTCACGACGTGAAATAGGATTTATATTTTTATAATGTTAATACCGTCAGCTCATCCACATGGGAAAGGGAGTGTGGAGTGCGGGAAGAGTTTAGGTACAGTGTGTAATCTCCAACACCACTAATCTATTTCCACTGAAGAACCTTCATATTGGTGCTCACAATATGAAACACTTTGCATCAGTTAGTAACCTTAGAAAATCCTCTGCCAGTATTACAGAAGAAAATTGTCATTTGCAATATTAAGTCGTACATATCAGCTCATCCACACTGGAGAGAAGCTGTGTCAGTGTTTACAGTGTGGGATGAGTTTTGCTACCATTTTTTTTTTACACACCAGCATATTCACTCAGGAGGAAAAAAAAATGTGTTCATGGTGTACAAAAGATTTTACCCAAAAGATTAATCTTAAAATACATCAGGTCCATTACATAAGAGAAGCTGTTTCTTTGCTCATAGTGTGGAAAAGGTTTTAAACAAAAAAGGCTTTTTAAAACACACCCTCGCATGGGAGAGAAGCTAAGAATGTAACTTTTTCAAACTTGTTAAAGACACACAAGTGCAGACATTAAATGTATAATTTAACATCCAATATGCTGTGAGGCATACG
Source organism: Clarias macrocephalus (assembly GCA_011419295.1). NCBI lineage: Eukaryota > Metazoa > Chordata > Actinopteri > Siluriformes > Clariidae > Clarias > Clarias macrocephalus. The sequence goes on from JAAGKR010000949.1 coordinate 41,608, forward strand.
ATAGAAAAGGAAAACACAGTCCATTACCAGACCAAAAGAGACCCAACAGAGAAGCAAAACAACAACCTAAAAGAAAACTGTATAAATAAATAATGGGTTGTTAAATATAATATATAAAGCATATACAGTATAACAACCTACAGTACCTGCAGAAATGGAAACAGTTGAAATTGTCTTTAGGTTATTTAGTCTACATTCATACAGCATTTTCAAGAATAACCCACAGCAGGGCGGGTCAAATCCGTTTCTCAAGGAACTACGTTTGTAACCAGCACTTAGGCCTTGTCTACATATAGGTTGGTACTTTTTTTTTTTTCCTACTCGAAAATTTCTTTGTCCACTTGAAAACACAAAACGCCCTGTTAAGTGCTGTTAGGAGCATCTCTAATTAACCAGGGGCCAATCAGAAGGCAGAGTGACAAAACGTCATCACCGGTTCCGCCATGTAGAAGTTTGACCGGGTCTTGTCCAATACTGCCGCCGCTGTCTGTGTGGTCTGTGTCTTCAGCAGTAGCAGCAGTGAGCTTCGTTGTACATTCCGGCATGTCTGGTCGCTAATGCAATGTGCGAGTAACTGCGTGTGTATGTACACGCATGTAAAAAGTCTAGTAAGCAACGTTAACACAGTCACTAGTTTACTGTACTTAACACATAAGTCCAAAATTGCGCAAAATACTGTATCCTCATGAACAAAGCTGACGTCAAATCAAGAAGACTAGCACACAGAGACAATGACATCAGCAGCACACAAGGTGATGATACAACAAGCCAAAATCTCTGTTTCCACTGTCCACACAACACAACTGAAAACTGTGATTTTTGATGCATAGTTTTGCCTGACTGTGATTTTGTAAAATCTTCACTTTGGAAGGAGTTTTCCAAAACTACGTTTTCAACGACCAAAACTGTGTTTGCATGTAGATGAAAGTCCAAAATGCAGAGAAAAATCTCAGTTTTTAAAAACGACCTGGTTACATGTGGACATGGCTTTAAACACAGCCATGGAACCTGGCAATTAACAGATTAGTTAAATCATACTGCTTCTAGTCATTTAAACACTATGATTTAACTAATTGGATGAGGTAGTTGTATAAGGTTGGATAAGATAGTTGTATAATCGTAAATTATACAACTACCTTATCCAACACCTACTACCTTTGAAGGCCTTGTCTACATATACACCACAATGTATATACACAGTTTATATATATATATATATATATATATATATATATATATATATCCACCGTGCTGCCTGAATTCATTAATTCATGAATTCATTAAGAAATCAGCTTAACAGTAGGAGAAGTAGAAGATCTTTCATGATGCTTTCTTTTGAATGGCACAATTTGCCATAGGATAACAGACTGAAGTGAAAATACATTGTATACCATTGAGGTTTTACAAATTCAGAAAAAGAAAAAAAAATTGAGCCCATCACAATGTGTTTTGCATAACAGTGGAAGCTGAACACAGAGGTTCAGAACTTGGTTATCAATTTTAGCATTAAAGGAAAGGGCATGATCATACCACTTAGAAACTGAATGAACCAAACAGCATACTGACATGTAAGAGAGGCTGTGGCGGAAGGAATGACAATGTCAAGGACTTTCTTCCACATTCCATCTGTTGTGCTGGGAGCTGAAGAGCAGAACAGTTGTAAGTTGGTTATCATTAGAAGCGCGGAAAATACAAGATAAAATAGCAGTGAGTGCATACATGATGGACACCACGGCCGAATAGTCTGTGAATTGTGCGCACAATCCCTTGGTGACCATCATGAGGCAGTATAATGACAAGCTTGTTCCCATATGACATTAGCATTTCCAGGCTGAATGTGACAAAAAAAAAAAAAAAAAAAACAATCAGGAGTCTATTAATTGTTAGCTGTTATGTTGAGATAAATTCCCATGACATAGCTTACGTACGCCATACCATCTGGAATAATTCCTCGGTTCTTGAAAGCATTGCAGATTTATCCATGACTGTGCAATGGTTGCATGTCTTTTTAAACTCGAAGGCATTCAAGCGGTTTCCCTTCTTATGCAGCCTACATTGTATGCGCTGCCGGACTACAGAGTTTGCATTGGGATGTGATAGCAATATGATGTCTTTATTACATGTTTTGTGAAGGTGTCTAAAACAACAAACATAGAACTGGTTAAAAACAAAAGAAAGATGAGCACTTGCATGTAGCCAGTGAAGTCCTTGTCAATACAACAGATGTTCGGTCGAATTTTATTAGCTTGCTAACTTTGCAATCTCTAGGCCTTTGGAGAACGATGGGAAGTTTGCATTATGGGGCATGTCGGCCATCTTGGTAGCTATCATCAACAGAAGTCATGAGCAAGTCAATGAGTAAGAAACGCTAACACAAACAAACATTGAAATGGAAATAAAGTGCAAGAAAGGGATCAAAATGTAGCCCAAGATGCTTTCAAAGGAAGCCAGGCACTGGTATTGATATGAAAAAGATGCAACTTGGAAATGGTTGGAATCCATGTGAGATTCCAACAGAGTGGACAGATAACCTCCACTAAACACGTCCAGTGTCTTTTCTTATCTTGTGTGCAGTGTTAGTGCTTATTCAGCTGAGCAGTTGAGAAATAATAAATGTATACATTTCACGAATGGGTGGGTACAGGATTTGCACATCTTCAAGCCGGCATCTTAATTTGTATGTGCGTTTAGCATCTCAAGTTCAGCTAGACTACACAACCATAGTTATGTATATTAATGAAGCATTATACGAGTAATAATGATGATGATCCATTGACTTTGTGATGTGATGATCCATTGTGTTGCCGGGACAGATCTGTGCAGATTGGGTTTTAACTAAAATATTACACAGCACACAACAAGGATAAGATGAGGATGCAGCTTATGCTTTTGTATCTTTGAGGGAGCAGAAAAGTATTAGGGAGGTCAATCACACAGAAGCTGCACAGGTATTTCATGGTTCTTTTCAGCAGAAAATCAAAGTGTCACAGAAACTGTGAGTTGTGCAAGAATCATATATCTCAGGTGAAGTAAAAGATTGTGTATGCGATGAATCAGGTGCATGGTACATTGTCCACAATGCTGCTTCCAGCAATCTTTTTTCTTTTTCTTTTTTTGCAATTATGTGCAGTGCAGGTGGGCTGTGGATAGATGAGAAGGAGGTTATACTGAAAAAGACTTCCTCCTATGACAATAACAAATGAACATGAACTTTTTTTTTTACTTGTGAACTATGACCGTGAACTAGTTCATTTTACTGTGCGTGTATTGCACTTTGAGTTAGTTCTCGTGAAGTGTGAACTTGCACAACACTGTCTATCAATATACTGTGGATGGATGGGTGGATGGATGGATGGATGGACGGGTGGATGGATGGATGGATGGATGGGTGGATGGATGGATGGATGGATGGATGGATGGATGGACGGATGGATGGATGGATGGGTGGATGGATGGATGGATGGGTGGATGGACGGGTGGATGGATGGATGGATGGATGGACAGGTGGATGGATGGATGGATGGATGGATGGATGGATGGATGGACGGATGGATGGATGGGTAGATGGATGGATGGATGGGTGGATGGACGGGTGGATGGATGGATGGATGGATGGACGGATGGATGGATGGATGGACGGATGGATGGATGGATGGACGGATGGATGGGTGGATGGGTGGATGGATGGATGGATGGATGGATGGATGGATGGACGGGTGGATGGATGGATGGATGGATGGGTGGAAGAATAGATGCATGCATGGATAGATATATTTTTTCAATTACAATTTAATATTAATAAGATAAAAATAATAAATAAATCTTAAACAGGCAGAATTGTCAGTAAATATGATGTGTACATCATGTTTGTCAGCAAAGCAAATACAATCTTTTGCCTCAGGTATCTAAAGTAGAGAGATCTATATTTAGTGTCTTTGGTAAAACTATAGTTCAAAATGGTTCATAATCTCTTCTGTAAAATCAAGCCTCATGACACCTTAATAAATTAGCTTTACAAAATTGGACATTCTGTGATGAGCCAAGTTGACAATAATACAGTACTTGTTGTGATTGATCTGATGTTCTCGTTGCCGTGTAACCCAGCATCTTTTGTCATCGGGCACCTTAAAGAGATTTTAAATAACTCCGGCTTGGTGTTTGGGAAGCAGGGGATTTGGGTTGACTGCAGGTAGATTCCTAACAGGTTGTTTTTGAAAGGCAAACATTTAGCAAAAAACAGAGTCACACATCTGGAATGCAGTCATGACCTGATGGTAGTAAAAACGATAGGCTGTAATTTTTATCTTATAAAAATTGGACTGGTACAAGATGTCTGATGAACATTATAGAGTTGTGAAAAACATGCTGGTCAAAAACATGCTTGATTCCATTACAAAGGCACCCTTGGACTACAAAATAGCGCAATGCTTTCTCCACCAATTTTTGGAGACCACCCAGCATGGCTGCTGCCGCAGCATTCTATACAGAGGCATTAAAGATGAGACTCTGCTAGTAGACATGCACATCAGAAATTTCTGGAGTAGAGTAAATGTAAAGTTGAAGGTTCCATGCATACATTGGCCACCATCTGGTCACTATTAGTACTGCAGCTAAATTATATGAATCATGAAGACCTTCCCTTAAATACCACTACTTCAGTTAGAGGACCGCAACAGAGTGCCAGTAGTTAATTGGGTGGTGTTAGGCCATGTCCATGCATAGCCTGGTATTTCTACTTAGTTTTTTAAATAATTCTTTCCACATAACTTACATTTTAAAAACATCTTTGTCCACATGAAAATGCAAAACGTTCTGTTAAGGGCTGTTAGGAGCCTCCCTAATCAACAGCAGAAGCCTTGACAAAAACGTCATTACCAGTTGTACTTTGTAGAAGTTCGACCGGGTCTCGTCCAAAACCGCCGCCACTGTCTGCCAGGTCTGTGTGTCATCAGAGTTTTGTATGTAGCAGCACTGAGCTTCGTAGTACACTCTGGCACCTCTGCTCGTTAAAGTTAAGTGTGAGGAACTGCTTGTGTACGTACATGCATGGAAAAAAGGTCCAGTAAGCAAGGTGATGTTGGAATAAGCCAAAATCTCCATTTCTCCTGTATACACAACACCACTGAAAAAGAAGTATTTGAAAATCTTCACTTCAAATGGAGTTTTCTAAAAAGCTTCATTTTCAACGACCAAAACTGTGTTTGCATGTGAACAAAAGGCCAAAACTACAAAAAAAAAAAAAATCTCAGTTCTTAAAAATACCCGGCTACATGTGGACACGGCCTAGAGTCCATCAGCCAGAATAACCCTGAAGTAGATTTTTGGAACATCCATGAATAAAAAGTTGTTTTTTTATTATTATTATTATTATTATTTCTTTAAAAGTATAAGAAAAAATTGTGAACATTCTTCTTTAAATTTCAACCACATACATTCTTAACAGCATAGCAAGCTTTCACTATATATGCACCTCTTTAGTCAGCCGTGTTTCTCCTGATTCTTTTCACAGCAGATTTCAATTGGATAGTCTGATTAATGTAGTAGAAAATGGCTGGAAGCTGCTGGGAACTGAAAACCTGTTCCAGTTTAACCAACTCTAGCCCTTATACTCGTGGAGGAGTGCATGCAACTCCATTTCATGCCTAATGGTTATGACCATCAAGCCTGCTTGAATTATTTCTGTATTTCCTAAGTAGTGTTGAAAATAATTTCTTTTCTTAGTTTCACCTCTTATAATCTGTCTTATGAATGAATGAAAATTTCTGAATGTTTAAAATGACAATAAAGGCCTTCTTGACTTGACTTGACAATATATATTTTTTCAAAACTATGAAATAACACATGGCCTTACAGTAGGCAATTAAGAAACAACAGCTTCAGGTAGTGGTTATGTTAAGACACAAAGATCAGTCTTTCTGAAACAGTTCTTGCATGAACAATATTGGGAAGTGCCTTTGCAAAACCCATCAAGCACCATGATGAAACTGGCTCTCATGAAGACCTTCCCAGGAAAGCAAGACCAAAACTTACCTCGGCTGCAGAAGAGAAGTTCATTTAGAGTCACCAGCCTTAGAAATCACCAATTAACAACCAGCACCTAGCAGTACAAGTAGCAGATACATCTCAATATCAACTGTTCAAAGGAAATTGTATATTTTGGACACCTTCAGCATTGTTTTTACAGTGTATGTACATTGCATATTAGGTAGTTGTTATAATTTCAGAATGTCATTTCTGTCATAATTCTAGAAAATATAAAATTGGGGCAAAAAAGGACTTAATGACATACTTTCATACTTTTTTTATACCTTTATTCTATAATTTGTCCAAAAGACATGGATTGTTTGTTGATGAAAGTATGATTAAAAAGCTAAGATAAGATAAATCTTTCTTTGTTCATCTGAAGGGGAAATTGCAGCTCTGCACTGGCCACACAGTCATAGACAGTAGACAGAATGGGCATTGGTGTCTCAGCAGTAGGTGTCTCGTCTGCCATGTGGAAGGCTCATGTTCCGTTCCCACCCAATGCCCAAACCCCATCCAGTCCCGAGCCTGGATAAAATAGGTTTGTCAGGAAGTGCATCTGGTGTAAAACCAGTGCCATGTTGTGTGCGGATCAAATGGGCGCAGCCAAAAGTCCAACAACAGTTAAGGTAAACATACACAAATAGAATAAAATAAAGAAATAAAGATACAGAGACCGTGAAAAAAAATCTACAAATAGAAAGAAATTGAAAATAAATAGAAAGAAATGTATATGTCAAACGTATATGTATATGTAGATTGAGGCAAACTCTTCCAATATCTGTATCTCTTTCCTGAAATATTTTACATATTAAAAATGTGTGAAAAAGAAATGGGATGAAGTTTTTTTTTTTCATGGTTTGTAGTTTTGTTTCAGATAACATTCCCATGTTTTCTTTCTTTTTTGGAGAAAAACCAAAATAATTTCCAGTGCTGAAAGGAAGTAACATTTTGAACAGTGTCATTAGGTAGCATGCTGAACAAATTGCAAGCCAAAGCGTTTCAGTCTCATAGACAAGTGTTATTTTTCATTTGCGGTAGAAAAATTTACGATATTTTCTAGGTCACCTGGTTATTTTTTTTTTCTTACTTCCAGCACCTGGTCAGTACAAATGCAATCTCATTGACAGCGCTGACTTTGCTTCAAGCTTTTTATTAAAGCCATGTTAAGGGTTATTCATTGTTATTTGTAGTAAGACCACATTTTACAGTTTAATTTCTTAATTACACCATTTTGACATTTCAAAAATCCTGATTAGAAAAGCACAATACCATTTTAATAATAAAAACATATTTATAATATAAAACCTAAATGGGTTCTTCCTCTTCATACATGTAGAAAGAAGGATGGTACAGTATAGGGAGTAACTGGCAACCTCATGAATCGTATTGTACAGTAATGGAAGAGCTTGTGCTAAAAATGTTTTATTCAAGAACATGCATGGCTCAAGGACAGGGCTTTACTGATTTTGTATTTGCTCTGCTTTTCCACCATTTGCTTGTTTCCTCTCAATTCAACTGAACACAACCAGCTGCTCCTATAGTAATTAATGCATCGAAATTAATTAAAACTCTTCCAAACAAAAATGTTAATTAAAACTAATATAAGACGTCAGAGCAGAAATATAAGTGGATAATGAATTTGGCTTTGCTTTTGCTCCCAGTAATTGAGTTTAAATTTCAAATTACAGCACAGTTCCAATATTCTTTGTTCTTGTTTGTAAGGGATTTTCCTTTGCCAGACCTTTTCAGTGGCTTTGCAGTCATTTTGTTCCTTCAGTCTGCTTGATGAATTCCAGCCCGAAAAACTCTATTACTGAGGAGTGTAAACATAGGGTTTGTAATGAGTGTGTTCGAAAGGAGTGTGTGTTCTCGGCGTTCGTAGTAATTATAGAGGAGAGCCTGAGCGACGGGGTCCTTTTAGGTTCCTCTGCACCAACAGAACAAGGCAAAATGAAAAGCAGTTATTCTCTGTCAGCAGATAGAGTTCTGGACCTGAAAATACACCGCAATCCAAATTTACTATTTATTTATTTATTTATTTATTTATTTATTTTGGTTGTATGTTTTTTGAAACAGCTTGTTTTCAAAACCTTTACTGCAATGAAGTTTATTAACATGAAATTTATCAGTATGTCTGACACCAAGGTATAAGGTCCAATCACTCTCAACTTACTCAACATTCGTGTAGCTGTTTTTGCTAGTTTTTTTTTTTTATTATTATTATTTCTAAGCATATGTTTCTTTAGGTTTTGATTTACATAAAGTATGTCTGCATTTTAATCTCCCTCGGATTCATTACAGGAGATAAGGAGCTTATGTCATCATTGGTATGGAGCTACACTAATTACTTTTTAGTGCATTGCAGTGACTCATTACTGCTGATTACTATGGTATCAATAGTGAGCGATCCATTAGTTTCTCCTATAATTTGACAACGGGATTCCACTATGTTCAGCTCTGTAGTTTGGGTAATTCGTGCTAATTGCATAAGGACAGTAACTGCTGACTGAATTTATGGCTGAGATTCAATCTACCATGCAAATGCAACAGCATTTAGCATTTGATTAGCATTCGGCAATGGCTGTTGTCGTCATGAAGAAGAGAGATGGAAACCCAAAATGGCAAATTAGTCCATATTAGAGCAAAGCAGTTCAAAGGAAATTGTAAACATGGTTATTAGACTGCTGTCCAAGCAATAGTGCATTTACAAAGCAAAGGCAATAATGAGTAAGTAAGTACGTAAGTATAGCAAGTACGATAGTGACAGGATCCGGTGGATAATCATTTCATGACAAATCATTTTTAATAAGTGCTGAAAGCACCAAAAAAAAAAAAAAAAAACACACACACAAACAAATAAACAAGGTAAGAAATGGATTACCTTAAACTAAATCAACAGGACAAAAAGAAAAAAATGAAGGTTATATGTTTTTCTTTATATTGCTTGTCTAAGTAAATGTGTCCAATTTCTCATAACTACAGAACTGACAATTCAAATAGTGTGATGTGCTTCATATGTATTATATATTAAATATGTCTACATTGCAAAACCCACTGAGAAAATTGCCCAGTGTTAGATTAATACATTGGGTGTTGAATTAACATTAGCTTTAATATAAGTGGTTTTAATCAACACTGGGGATTTTATTACATGCTCAGTATACAGTCTGACCCAAATGACTAGATCCCCTTAGATTTACTTCTATTTATTTATTTATTTATTTATTTCAAACTCAAGATAACAAGATAGAGCCAAGAGTATTTGAAACTTGCAAAATAAGATCAGACCTAATGTTTTTTGTTTGTTTGTTTGTTTTTTGTTTGTTTGTTTGTTTGTTTTTTTAACTTCAGTTCTGATATTTTGAAAAATGTTAAATATTTTTGTATTTGGAAAATATGAAAAGGCAGTGAAGTCAGAGGCACCAGCCTGTAGACTTTTCCACTTCCCAGTAGTTCATTGATGTGCTTTAGAAAAAACAGTGAGCATGTAAACACCATCATGGGAAAGGTTTTACAAATTGCTCTCTTGAGATGTGCATTAAAATGCAAGGAAACCAGAAAACACTAGCTCTAATTTGTTGACGCTGCCCCCAAAACAACTTAAACACACTTGAGACCCACTAATTATCCAAGATTTACTGTGGATTTAAGGTTAATTGGGCTACAATATTATAGACGTATAGTGTAACATATACAGTGTAAATGAGCTGTGAGGAGACAGCAGAAGTCCCTGAACACCACAAAGTTTATAAGAGATGAAACAAATGAAGAGAGCGAGAGAGACATCGGATACACAGATTTAATGAAGTCCCAATGGACACTGCTGCTCTTATTGCAGCATTAATTTGGACCAAGTGCACATTTTGCATTAAAGAAAACATGTGTTTGTGGTGGTTTTGATAATAAGGGTGGGAAATGTTACATGGAAAATAGCTTTGCTTTTTTTAGAACAGCTGCTGTGTGCAAACATTGACGTGAGGTCTGATCCATCGATGAATAGGCTAATGACACAAATTAATATAATGCATGATTAGATAATGAATTTATGAATATGATAATGAATGTACTTATTTAAATGTATCAGGGGAAATAGAGGAATCATCATCAACATCTCTAGTTTTGATCAAGGCAAAAAGAGAAAGCATTAAATCAAGACAGCAGTGATTACAGAGCCTAATCGTCTTTTTTCTGCTTGTTTTTTTTTTTTTTTTTTTTTTTGAGAAATATGTATATCTCAGAGAAGCACATTTATACTTGTCTGAAGATGCACAGAATTGAACGATCCATCACCAGAACTGCAACAGCATTTGCTTTCAAAACAAATTTCTCTTTTATGGCTCATTGGCAACATACTTAATAAAAGCAAGGACAAGAACAACAGTTTATGGCCATGTTTAAGTTTCCCAAGAGGCATAAAACAGTTATTTATTACTCCTCTATCAAGATCTGAGTGTCCTGGTCTAATAAATCAAACACAACCCAAAGAGAGATGTGGCTCTGTAACACGACACACACAATGGTTTTAGAGAAAAACTGTCCCATGAGGCTGTGAAGTGGTAAAATTCTGGTTTCAGCTCTACATTCCCATAAGCTTGCCATATATATATATTTTTTTTTTTTTTATTAATGAAGACAAAATATATAATTGAAAATATAATTAAAAGCAAACGAGGGACAGAAAATGCCCCAAAAATTACAGTAGGTTTTTGATCTCTTGGTGTTTATCTGGTATCTTTGCTATGTTCCGATGTACATACTGTAGAAGAGAATGAAAAAAAATTGAAATTTAAAAATGAATGATGTGAACCAATGAAGGCTACGAGAAATTTCAGTCCGAATGACATTTCTGTTTGATTTCTGGATCTCCATTGTTTTCGTGCTGACAGTTTGCTTAACTGGCACTGTGATATATTACACTGGAGAAAGTATGACAACATGACAGAATGAAATCAGTTATCTGCGTGTGTGCATGGGGGGGGGGGGTGCATCAGGTGTGATGGTATGGAAACAGACTGATGGAAGGTAAACACACAGATGGCAGGAAAAAGATGATGTCAAGATGCAGGAACAGATAAAAATGTGAGCTTTGGTGTGATGACCTTTTTTTTTTTTATATCTGTCAAGTCTGAGAGAGTTTTTTGAAGTATAACTACTGAGAATTTCACTTCTGGTCTTTAAAATCACCTAGCATTCTAGCAGGAATTTTTGATTGTCAAATGTTGTGATGATGTTAATTTGGCAACATTACAGACATTGGGACGACGATGGTATTAGTGTTGGTGCAAATGCCCCTAATACAATGTTGCAAAAACAATATTTATACCAAGCTGATGGCCTTAAGGTGATTCAGACTCTGGTTACTGCAGTGAGAGCACCACATGCTTAACACTGGACCACTAGGGGGCGTGCTGTTGATGCTAGTAAATGCACAAAACAAGAAGTTCCACAAACACCATATTATACAGTACAGTAATTCGGAAGCTTAGAAGCACCACATGATAATATTTCAGAAAGAAAATGAAATGAAACAATGCGAAGAGATTAGATTAGATTAGATTAGATTAGATTAGATTAGATTAGATTAGATTAGATTAGATTAGATTAGATTAGATTAGATGGACAGGTTTAGTCAAACAGACTGTGGTTTGCTTGTTGGAAAATCCACGGTCCAGTTATGGAGGGGTTTTACTGATGTCAAACGGTTTCAGCTAAAAGAATAGCTTGGAAGGCCTGACTGTACTGAAAACTGAGCTACAATCGATAAACGACATCATGGCATGAGTGTTGTCCAGGTGAGTCGACATCATGGCATCCTCTGTTAACCTATTTGGGCGATAAGCAAATTGTCAGGACCAGGCTTTTGAAGCACATTTGAAGCAGTCTTATGAGATTGTTGGGGTTTGACGCAGTGCTGGTTGGCCTGAATCCCTTGCCCATGCATCGTGCACATGATCACACACAAAGATTAAGGTGATTTAGAACAGAGTTGGTGTAGATGTTGATGTTGGTGTTGTCAGAGTCAGCTGTGGCCTAAGCAGCAAATACACTCGTGTGTGTTCGGTCGCAGCCAGGCAGACTTGAACAGTCCTGATTATAGGTTTCACATATTTGATGACTAGAGAGAACTTGGGCAGGAGAAACAAATCAGATTGTCCATGATAGGGAAGGTGTGTGACTCTGTAAGCATCAGACACACTTGCGTACCCTTTTTTGTGTCCCCTATTGAAGCAGTTAATACGGTGTTTGAATTTTGGCAGAACAGATTTTAAGCTGCAGTGATTAAAATCCCAAGCGGTGATAAAGGTTGCATTGTCTGCAGATTGTTAATAGCAGCACTGAGTTCTTTCATGTCTGTGCTAGCCTGAGTATCCGGGAGGACACACACTGCTATCACAACAATGCATGTGACCTCATGTGGTAAATATGGCCTGCACTTAATAATCATATATTCAAGACCAGCAGAGCAGTGCAAAGAAACAGTGACAGATGGTGCACCAGGTTTTCCTTACATACATAAATGCATAAGCCTCTTTTTTTAACTAAGCATGCTCATTCTCTATCACCCCTGAAAATCGTGCATACCACAAGCTCCAGCACACTGTTTGGGATGCCAATGTTGAGGCAGGTTTTTAAGAAAACCATTATATTGCAGTCCGTAATCAGTCTCTGCTTGAGGGTCCAGATCCTGAGCTCATTCGGTTTATTTGCCAGGGACCACACATTAGCTAGAAAAATACTAGGAATCGTGTTTGTGTAGATGTGATTGATATCCAAAGGTGACTGTCTGTCGTAGGTTATATTTGCACAACTGGATTGCATGGCCACGCAGAAGAATAATGTGTAAATAAGCACAAACACTGCAAATCTGTAGAGAATCTGGGCCTCGCTGTGTGTATGCAGGCCATCTTGGTCTACTACAGTACCAGTACATGGGTGATGTGATCAAAATCAGTTCGGAATCAATCCTGATCAGAATCAGGATGACATCTGATCAGAACTGATCAGAAAGGGACTGTGGATGTGTGAATGGATGTTAATCTACATACTGTAAATGCTCCAAATAGAGGTTAGAATTGATCAAAGTCATGCTAATGTTGAAAAACATTATCCCGATGTTGTCCCAACAGTGGACAGGGTTTCCAGAAAAAATCCCAAGGTTTAGTTTTTATTTATAAACTAAATTATGATATGATATGATATGATATGATATGATATGATATGATATGATATGATATGATATGATATGATATGATATGATATGATATGATATGATTCAGTAGTATAATATAATTCATTACACTTCCTTTGCCTTGAAAATGGAAATGCTGTTCTTGTAAACAGCTCATAAACAAGGGGATGCTGCTGCCTTTAGTCATTTGAATGTTTGCATTCTAACAGTTTACATCCTGCATACAGCATACAGAAAATATGCTATAGGAAATTCTAAACAAGAGATTCCCCCAATTAGAGACACTTAAATATTTCTGGTCTCTTAATATTTAATCAAAAGTGTTGTAGCTGCTGTGCCTGTCACCCTGAGTTTTTTTTTTTTTTCTTATTCTAAATTTCAGCAGCAGCAAAAGAGAATTCTGTTTTAATGAATAAGTCTTAATAATTTGTCTCAGATGTATCACACTTACCTTTGAAAAATTGAACTCCACAGGCTGAACCTTTCTGTATAAAACACAAGAGATGTTTTGAAATCATGTTCTGCATTATTTAAGCTGACACTTTCTCTTTTCCTGAATTATCTTTGCTCTCGCAAACAAAAAAATATTGACATCCATCGCTGACAATCAAGTTCTGTCTGGATTTTACCCAAAAACAAGCCATCTGTCAAAAGTTAGATTTTTCCCAAACCAGAAGGAGAGAAGAAAGTGAGGATCAGAGAGACCATGGATGGTGATAAGAAGGACTTGCACACGAAATGCACATAAAGTGTGCAATAAGGCTTTGACTAGACAAGCTGCAAATCAGGGAAGGAAAGCTTTGAATGTTAACCTGTTTTATTTCCCCAAGGCCTAGCAATAGTCATCCTACTCATCCCTTCTCCCTCTCTTATTCACCCATCATTGGTCATTCCTTTTTTGGTGCCAATCACTGCTGCTCACCTCACAGCACAGCACCTGGTGCTCTGATTCACCTTCTCCATGCCTATCAACATTAACAGTCATAGCTGCCATTTGCACATCCTGACATCAGTGAACTGCCATCTTCACTTCTTCGCTCTTTGCTGGCCTCCTGCCACTCCAGATTGACATTTGCACTTGGACAGGTAGATAAAAGTGGAAAGCTGATGGGTTTGACCTTGGTGTATTGAAACTCTGTGCCAAGTTAATGTGTGAAATCCCCCAGCACATTTTCAATCTGATATATTGCTTGGAAATGGTCCCATCATGTGTGGTCCCTAAAGACAGCTTAAAAACCTTTGAGTAGTGGCCCTAATATCACAGAAATCACTGATATTAGCTTACCTTTAACCACGGGTAATGATGTTGATGGCCCCATGCAGTTTTTGATTTCAAGATGTCATTCAAGTAGATTAAGTACTAGTCTGACTGCTGAACATTTAGACAAAAGAGGTAGTGCTAGTACAGCTTATGTTATTTGACTTGTCCAGTCTATTTAAAAATGTACCGTTTAAATAATTGCAAAGAATATCCGATCATGCAGGTGAATGCATTCATCATATAATGGGTAAAGAGCTAGGATGGCAAGACATTGTTTGCATGGGAGTATAAATGTCAGACATGGCCTTGAGCAGTCTCCTGACTTCCCAATGGGACTGGTTTGGCTCCTTTCCTGTCCAACTTGTTCAACTCCAATTTTGCCTAATGTCCTCTGCAGCAATCGTTCAATGACACAACTGTAGTTGAGCGTACTAGTGACAGAATGGACCTTGAGCAGAGCAAAGTGAACCAGCTACAGCTTAGCATAAGCAGAACAAATGATATGGTTCACTTCAAGTGGTCACAGCCTCCTGTCACTGTAGATAGTCTGGAGGTTGAGGTGTCAAATCCAGACCAATGTTTGGCCATGAATTTGATTGATTTTCAAATGAGAATTATATATATATATATATATATATATATTTGTATGCAGGCCTCTCCTGTGGACAATCGACCAGTCAATTGTAGCCAGTATAATATTTTATGCATTGCTACATTGGGGCAACACCATCGAGACCAGAGTCTCATCTGTTTTAAGAATCTCTGAGGGCTATCGCAAAATAAAGGACAATAAAGGACCTCCATTTCATTCATAACACTTTGGTTAAATCAAGAAGCACCTTTCATAAGTGTTATACCCATGCTGTGGTATGTTTTAGAAAATCTTGATAAATTGCTGTTATTTGTACTGCATGCGTTGTGTAACCGACCTGTACAGAAATAAATGAGTAATAGAAAATGGCTAAACGCCGGCAGTCAGACACAGAGCACAAACATTTCAGAAAGAGAGAAATACATTAGGCACAGACATTTACTGTGTATAATGTGCTGAAATGTATAGTAATATAAAAACTTGTTGTACAAAGAACAAACCTAATGTATTACCAGTTGAATTTCCAAACTACCAGCCATTCTGGGCCAAAAAAAAAAAAATTGCCTACATTTTCTTCCTAGTTAATCAGGTTAAATATACTTATTCAAGTCATTTCTAGCTTTAACTAGTACGGGACCAGTTTCTTTATTAATCCAATTAATTCGGATTAGTTGAACAAGCTGCAGGTTGCTGGGAACTTCCAAAGACTCAAATATTGCTTCAGGTATTTGAAATGTATACAGGTTTTAAAAGTCAAATGAACAAGTTTACTAAGCTCTAACTCACCAGACAGAATTACATAATTTCCAACTTGCTACTATAGGTAACTAACTCGGGTGAGTAATGTATATTACAGCAAACTGTTTGTTTAGTCAGTGTTTTAGAATGAATGTTTTCATGTTAATGAATGTAAAGCTAATAGTTAGCATATGGTGCTACAGTAGGTACTTAAGTAACAATAACGATAGTCAGTTTTTGTTTTAGGTCTTGAAGATCAGCTTTTCTGGAATAGTTTGTGTGATGATGTATATTATATAATTATGTATATTATATTAGTATAATTATGTATATGATATTAATATAAAGCACATCATACAGTTTTTCTTTTCATGCATACAATCTTTTTGCCTGCTTCACTATGAAATTTCAACTCTACTTCATGAGTTAGGGGTCCGGGCTTTCAATCATTCAAATACATTTCCAAAGTTCATCAAGTATATCACAGGCTCAGTCATAACCTTGTGGTTTTCATCAGCTTGGCCCAATGTACAAACTGAATGAGCTCTATCAGGCATGTTGTTCTCATAACTCAAGAAAACAAAACCAACTCTTCTTGCTGTGCTTAATTTATAATCAAACGAAGCAGCAATTGGTTTGTGTCTTGCAATCAGGGTAAATCTATAGTGCGACCAAGCAGACACTACAGACCTTCCACCTTGGATGCATAATAAATCACGTACACTCCAAAAAACACCACCTCCCGATTTATTTTCAACATTTTTTTTTTCTCGTCTCACTTTAATTACTTTCGGATAGACTTACTGTTTCCCATCATGTAAAGAAATGCTCGTGTCAAGGTTTCTAAAGGGATGCGTAGGTTTTCATTTTGATGAGTTGAAGCTCATGCCAGGCAGGGATGACAGGCTAAATCATTTAGCCAGGTATTTTTAGAAGCAGGGGCGTCTAATAAGATAAACAGTAACCCGAGGACAGGCGAGCTCTGTTTGAACAGATGGCACAATCGTTTGAAAACTGATTAAGTTGCAGCAGCTAAACACACCATCATTACACCAGACCAAATATGTAACGCCTCAGGGATGGAACCACCTGTAAAGGTTGTTTAGTTTATGCAAAATACTAAAATCGTGACACAGCTAAAAGCTGTTTATCTACAGGAGAATGCAACTTCCTCGAATTTTCTGGTAATTATTATCCAGGGGATATTCATTTTATTTTCTCTCAGTCATTCTCTATACCACTTATAGAGGGGCGGGGAGGGGGAGGGGGGGAGGGGTGTTGGGTGCCAGACTATCACAGGGCATACAAGCACACACACATTTTGCATTTCTCAGCGACTGTTATGTATACAATTTTATGATATATAATAACCTTTTATTAGGCTATGTATTATTTGCTTGTTTTTTTTTTTCATTCTGTTAATGGAACTATTGATTATCCAGAACCTGTCAACTTTTTATGAAAACCTACTTGTAATGTGTACGAGGTTCTGTGGACTCTGTGCCACAAATTTATGTTAATGTATTGTTAATAATAATAATAATAATAATAGTAATAATAATAATAATAATAATAATAATAATAATAATAATAATCTAAAAGAATGTGAACTAAAATGTTACTAATTTCCATTCAGTCTATTTTTTTCAACATTAACATTTGACGTTTTTTCTAAACCTGGTATGATGATACACTGACATGTCAGTTAAGGTAACTTTTAGAGTCAAATAAGAGCACAGGAAGCATAATGAGCATTTGTGTTATTTGTAAAATAATTATTTACGTAAATGGCAGAAAGCCAAACTTCACAATGTAAGTGATGAGCAACGGAAAAAAAGGGATGACTTCAGCGCAAATCCAGCTGTTTAATCATCTGAGACTGAACTCCTGTGACCTTGGGTGCTTCATACAGCAGCTGTCTTTGTGCTGAAAGGGCTTTCAGAAGCGATGACTAAAGAGTAAAAAGCAATGAAAAATACGTCGTAATAATTAGAAACCTGCAGTCTACGCAGCTGCTAAAAAAAAAAAAAGAGTTCAGAACGGAGAGAAGGCTAATGTGGGCAATCTGAACACAGCTTGATTAAATGCGATTGTATTGCTCTGCATCTCTAAATAATAATTGAAGAATACGGGACCTTTTCAATGGATCAGAGGCATCTTGTGGTGCAAGTGAAAAACGCATTTTGACAGCAAAATTAGATAAATGCGATTATCAGGCTTTCGCTCATTTTGGGAAATTAGTGTCTAACACTATTATTGACACTAAATTGCATAGCTGCATGGCGACAAACAGAACCGCAGGTTGATTTACTGTATCAACTGAGACAAAACTGTGGAAGGTGGAGTTATAGCCTTTTGCTACATTTTCCAAAATTCACAATGGCGTTTAGTATTTGTGTTTTTAAACACCCTTGTGACACAAAGAAACCATGTGCAATAGATTCTCTAACGTTTCATAATGCTTCTTTTGATAAAACTTTGTCCAAATATTTTGCAGTAAAACTGTTTAAGTTTTCTCTCAACAAATTGTGTTCAAATGTGATTCATAATTTCTCAAAATGACATCATATGCAATTCATTGACTTCACATCTCTAAGTATACAGTATATAGTGCTGTGCAGAAGTATTGAGCCCCAACATTTTTCTCGTACATTGCTTCGAATGAGCCAGACTTTCTTTTATTGTTAAATGTAGTCCTGAGGAATAGATCCCAAGGACTTTTTTTTTTGTTCAAGCTTTTGTTTCTCATTTTCAGTCCAGTCCCTGTTTTTGGTGCAGATGATGCCAGATGATCAGGCCTGTGATTAGTACACTGGTGATGCTGAATGCTGAGTGGTCGCAACAGACGAGAGGGGAAATGAGGTCGCTGCTGAGGTTGTTACATAAACAACCCATTGTTAAATTATATCTTTAGGCACTTTGCAGCCTGTCGCAGTAAAACATTTGTTCCCGTTAAAAGAATTTAAACAGCATTTTGCACAATACTATAAATAATGTATCCTTTGTGGAAATATACATTAAATGTGTAACTAAACAGATAAGAATAATTCTGGAAATAATAAAGAAATCAATGCACGTATATGCATTACTTTATCTAAAGCTAATGATCACAGAGAATCATTTGTAAATATTAAGCCAGTCTTTTATTAAAGTTTTTTTTTTTTTAATGACAAATTCAGTTCATTCACATGCATAGGACATTTAAATGTAAGATAGAAATCATACATACACTACAGGTGTTGTAAAAGAAATGACCATAAAACAGCGTCTTTATCTTTCAGAAAATGCCTTTTATTAACCTATAACTGTATTATAAGCAGCAGTTGAACTAATTAGAGTTTGAAATTGATTTAAATAAAGTCAAGGTCTACATAAGATCAAATCTTTTTTTCTTGCCTATTTGAAACAGACTTATAGGAGATTTTGAGGCATACAGGGTCAAATCGAGAAGGACTAGATTTTTTCTGATTGCCCTTGAGTTTGTCTACTGTGTCTTGCTTTTATCCTACAGTGTGTTAAGGCATAGATTTGGGCAGGACGTTGTTGGAAAAACCCCCGTCTCTGATGTCTGAACTCAACAAAAACTGCAAGGCTTTGAGCTTTAGGTGGTTGGTTTGCATAATCTCAGGTGTGAACCTGGAAAATAAACTTAACTGACCATTTAGTCCCTCTGTGCATATGAGGGCAAGAAATATGGAAGTAGATTTTGACCTGAAATTACTGAATATAACCAATTCACATATGCGGAATCAATTTAATTTATGCTTAACCGAAAGGTTAAATGAGCCTCTTTCCTAACAAGTTTATTACAATGGATTTGTTAGATTATGTGTTGTGATAGGCAATTAAAATAATGTCTGATGTCTTTAAAATTACGGATTAAAAAAAAGCACAGAAGGCGTTTTGGAATATTCATTTCCCGTGAATGATTTTCACTAAATGAGCGGTGATCAGTGGAACACAATCACAGAGGGATATTGAATTTTAAATTAACCGCGTTATCGTGACTAGCAGATACAGCAGTTGTATAATGATTGTGCGTGTGTGTGTGTGTGTGTGTGTGTGTGTGTGTGTGTGTGTGTGTGTGTGTGTGTGTGTGTGTGTGTGTGTGTGTGTGTGTGTGTGTGTTCATGAGCTCTGATCTCTAATCAAACATCTAATTTCTCTGTAGAGGAGATTTCTGCTGATGCTGAACATCACTAGCAGTTAAGCCCTTCACCATGTACACAACTTCAGGTTAATGAAACAATTACACTCTACAGATCAGAGTGTTCTCTCAACCTGTACACACACACACACACACACACACACACAGAGAGTTTAATTCTTTCCACTTACATTGCTCACGTGTATAAATAAACAATCTGGAGACAAATCCAGGAGTGACCCATTGATTTGTTTCCTTATCTGTTCTTTTCATTAATTCCCTTTTAACTTTTACATTCAGGCACGGAAAACACAACAGCTATTATGGGTGATTTCAGGTTCTGTGAGAAAACAAATAACCCAGAAAATGTACAAAGTCGTTCAACCAAAAGCAGAAGAAAAATGACTATCAGCCCTGAGTTGTTGTGAAATTTAATATATTTCTCCATAAACAAGGCTGTATTAATACTGTACACTGGTCAGAAATAACATTAACAATGCTGACAAGAAAACCAATGCTGGCCATGATAGGAAGACCACCAGAACACCCAGTGCAAAGAAAGACAAAGAACCCAAACCCACCAACCTCCCCAGATCCCAACACGATCAAGCAATCATTGGATGCTCCGAACTATCAAGTCCTGTCCACAGACGCCCCACCCTGAAAGCCACCACAGATCTACACCCTTGCAAATTGGCTAAGACTCGGTTTGGGATTGGGAGAGCTCAGGTTAGGTCAGTAACGGCCTCTTACTCAGCAGAGCCGATCAACACGGTAGATACCCATTTCTACACAGACTGTAATGCACCTACAAGCCCATACAATCCTCAATACACACATACACACAGACACAACATCACGAATCACCATGGCTTACTCCAAAAAAAAAAAAAAAAAACGCACATTAAATAAAATTAATTAAATTAAAATAAAAAGAAT